>JAULBV010004451.1:0-37276 GCA_032358295.1 Pterothamnion heteromorphum | reverse complement strand
CTCTTGTCTGAGCCATAGATGCTACTGCGTATTCCTCGAATGCTCCTTTGCCTCGTTCTTTTCCTGAACACATTGCTTCTGCTGATCCTATGACTTCGTTAGTATCTAGTCTGATAAGAGTAGCTTTCGCCTTGTATCTTATCTCGTTCTCAGTTGAGATGTCTTCTAGGCCGTCTGATTTAGCTACTACTCCGAGCATTCCTCCTAAGAATTGCCAACCTTCTACTAAGACATAGTTCTTACCTTTGATGTCGGCGTATAGGTGGTTCTCGATAATAACCTGTTTAAGGGTTTTAGCGAAGTTAATCATAGTCTCTGGTTTAGAGAGATCTACTGTTACGTTTAGTTCTTTTTGTTCTGTCATATTAATATCCTCCATTCTTTAAGTTACTTCTAGTGTACTCTTCTTTGAGGTAGTCTAACCTGTCTCTTATTCTTGCGAGTAGAGCTTCGTTTGATTTAACTACTGCTTTTGTTAGCTCATAGAATTTCCGAGATTCTAATTCTGCCTTATTGCCAGCGATCTCTGCATCACCCTGAGTGAATTTCTCGTTTCTCTTCTCTAGGTATGTCTCAATCTTCTCATTACTTGCTGTCTCGTGGAATATAGCCACGTAGACTGATATATCCGAGTTAAGCAAGGCTATGTTCATCCCAGCCTTAGTTAGGGCTTCTGGGTTGTTCATTTGATCTCTGATGACTTGTTTCCAAGTATCTAGTTGAGCAGTAAGCTCTCTTACTTTGTCGTAGTCTTGTTTACTTGCCATCTTTATCAACCTCCTGTGCTTCTATGGTATCGAATATTCCCATTGCTAGTCTGTATAGATCATCGTCGAACTTCCAGTCTTCTA
The DNA here is from genome assembly GCA_032358295.1 of Pterothamnion heteromorphum. NCBI lineage: Eukaryota > Rhodophyta > Florideophyceae > Ceramiales > Ceramiaceae > Pterothamnion > Pterothamnion heteromorphum. The sequence continues at coordinate 36,425 of JAULBV010004451.1, read as the reverse complement.
TGGTGATGTTTCTGTGAGTACCATCTTTGAATGTGATGCGTATCTCATAGTCATCTTTGCCGATACCTATGTTGATTATCTTTACGTCTTTCATTGTTGCCATATTAGAACTGTACTGTGTCCTTAATCTGCTTAATGAATACGTACCAGGTAGCTAGATAGATACTAGTTATTACTAGTGCGAACAACGCTAGTGCGAATATGTTTTCTTTGTTTAAGTCCTTCATTTGATGTCCTTTCATTTACTTACGTACCTCTGATTATAGCCAAACGTGTTTAACAAGTCAATAGGCTAGTCGCATAGAGTTTTACACATAGCAAAAACCCCTCAGAGAGGGGCTATCAGTAAGCTATGGGTGGGCGAGTAGTGCAAAGAAAAGAGATTTGAAGGACATCAACGTAACTAGTCTCACTACTCAACTTACTACAGCTAATTATAGCAGGTTCAGTCCAGAGAGTATATACCTAGAGTTCATTGTGTGAGTACGTTCTGGTTCACTCCCTGGACTACAAAAAGATTAGCACAACCGTCTTGAGATATGTAATAGGTATGTGTATAATAATGAGTAGATTAAATGTTTAGCAATGTTTAATCCAATAGTCTCTAACATAAAAGAGACCCACATTTCTGTGGGTATATGTTTAGCAATGTCTTATATTATAGCAAAGCATAATCGGAATTGCAAGACTGTTACATAACTTAATAATAGTAGTTCGGAGTCTATACAAAACTTCAAATAAATAAGCCGAGACTAACGCATAACAATCAATCCAGGCAATGTCCTAAACTGACAACCTGGCTCTCATATAGTTAGTAGTAGGTTAAGAGAGTAGATCTTTGAGAGGGTACTGACAATTGGGACAAGTCAGAAGTTCGTATGATAGCAGTATTACTACGATGCAAGGATCAGGTTAGCTACCGATTATTCTTATATTATTAATCTAACCATCACCTCCTTTTCTAGTATGAGAGGTAATGTGTCCCCTATGGCCTAGACTTTAACTGGTCGTACAATTCTTGAATATCTGCACTAGATAGCTTCTTAGTTTCAAAGTTCTGTATGTACTCCCATCTCTCAGGGAACCTCTCCTTGAACCACTCTGAGGCTTCCATAGGGTGAGCGTGCCACCATCTAAGGTGACAGTAACCACATAGAACTTTTATATTGTTCTCATCCCAAGCAAGAGCATTGTTACCACATCTCCCCATAGGTATAACGTGAGAACCCTGGCAAGATTTACCCTCTAGTTGTTTGTAGCATTTCTGGCAGGTGTAGTTATCTCTTTCTTTAATCTTCTTCTTGGCATCATCTACTAAAGCTTTTATCATTTTAGAGCGCTTAGGGTAAGCTCTATTCGTCACAGTGGACTTGAGTACTACTTTTGGCTTTCGTGGCGCTCTAGGGGCTTTAGGAGGCTTCTGAGAGGCTTTTATGTTCTGGCACTTATAGCCACAAACATTATTCATACCTTTTGGCATCGGTTCAGAGCAAATAGAGCAAGGTTTAGTGTCCTTTGGCATAAGCTATATTATACCAAAAAAACCAGATCATCTGGTCGGTCGAAACCTTAGAGAGATCTGGCTATAAGCACTACAAAGTAGCTGGGGTAGACAGTTGCGGAGCATGTCTAGGCTCCATTTTACCCGTGAATTATATTATAACTCATCTAAGTCCTCAAGTTCACTATCTAGACTTCTCATCTCCATAGATACGAACCATTCACTTGTCTGCTCGTCAGGTATAGGATCTACTCTCATAGGCCAGCCGTACACTTGCATTAAATCCATAAGCTCTTGATCCATTTTAATACCTTTGAGGCTCCCGTCTTCCCTGTACTCAACGTGATTCATCTCCTCGTTAAAGTAGAACGCCCTGAGCAAGGAGTTACCGTAGTGGAGTACGATCTCCTTATCCTCAAAGCCACACCTTAAGAATGGTACTTCATGCTCTACCCCATCTATCTCTAACTCACCTACACCAAACGGCTCATCGATATCTTCTGGCTTAAACATGATCCCTCCTTGTTATCTGTACTTGTGTTTCTGTTGGTTCTATATCACCCCCAGCTATATCAATCATTGTGAACCTGTCTGGCTTAGGTGGTGGGTTGTATGTCTCATGTAACGAAACGTGCTTACACCTACAAGCCTCTACTACCATACACCCAGCATCTCTATACTGACGTTCTACTGCGGTTCTGTACTTATCTCTCGGCCACGCTAAATGGTGCCTATCTTTTACTGGCCCACCTGGTCTGAAACATACATCGTGGCACTCACCTATCTCGCTAGGCTTTAGAGGCACACCCTGTTTATCAGTAGGGTAACGCCTCTTACCTTCCATATTAGACTACATCCCACCTGTGGGGTTCTAGTGGTAGTTGGAGTTGTGGGCTCTCTACCTGTGGTTCTCTTATGTGAGTTGATAGGCAAGGCTCAGTTACTCTACCTAGTTGAACAACTCTTGTTACTGTAGCTCCTACGCACTCACAAAGTACCCTCGGAGTTACTACTCGGATGGTTGGGAATATATTTGGATCTGCCATGTTACTCTCCTTGGTTGTATTCTTTAAGAGTATTCCAGGCTGCGGATAGTGCGGCTGCTCCAGCGGCACTTAGGGCGCTAGTTGATGCTGGGTTGTCTGTGAGCAATAGAACCGCTACAAACGTCTGTAGTGCGGTCTTAGAGGCACGTACTACTACGTCATTAGATAGAACTTTGTTTACTTGCTTCTTTAGTTCTTTTACGAACTTTTCTTTCTTAGTAAGTTTCTTTCTTCCCATATAGACTCCTTTTAATTAATCTTAAGCAGTATTATACTCCTGCTAACTCCAACCTTCAATACGTGTCCCGTTGACATAGTAGAGAGCTACAGCTACAGTACCACCTGCGCTTGCTGAGTTAACGATTATTCTCTTATTGAATTTAGGGTCATATCCTCTAACAATGTAGTTAGATCCTCCACCTGGTCTTAGGATCCCTGCTGGTGTGGCCGTACCTGGCTTGAATGTAGTTCTGTTAATAGTGAAACGAACAACTGATCCTACTCTAGGCATACCTGGTTGTGTAGGCTTAGGAGCGTTCTGTGCGGCGAGCCAAGACATAGGGTTGTAGTCCTGAGTCCCTCTAAATGTTCCCCAGTGGCAGTGTGCGCCTTGTGAGAAGCCTGTATTACCAGCTAGTGCGACTGTCTGGCCTTCTGATACTCTCTGCCCTCTTGATACTAGACGTTTAGAGTTATGGAAGAGCTTGTGTAGGGTACCACTATCGCCTTGTATAAGTACCTGGTGGCCTCCTGTTGGGCCATAGGCGGATAAAGTTACTACTCCGTTCTCTGGAGCCACTACAGGCGTTCCTGTGGACGCTCTAAGGTCTACTCCTGGGTGGTAGCCTTCTTTGTATTTAGAACTCTTAACCCCATATGCTTGGGTGATGATTGAATCTACTGGTTTACGTGCCATAGTCCTCCTTTGTTATGGTTATGATTATATCACTTAATCTTAAATGGTTTTGAGTCTAGTTTTTGAGTCTTAACTATACCATCTACGTCCATCTTTATAGTGGATTCTAGATAACAAGTTTTGCCTATAGGGAATGGTTCGGAGTAGTCCCAGCGTATAGCCTTGAACTCTGTGCGTACTTTAGGGGCTGCGGAAGTGGTGTTTTGTACGGAGCTAAACTTAAACTCAGTATCGTCTTCACACCTTAGAATATCATTACAGAGAGTAGGGTAGCTTCTTCTAACAATAGAGTTGGATTCAAAGACTAACATATCCCCATCTCTCTTAACGAACTCAACGCTCTTGTATTCAAAGAACTGAGAGGTAGGGGAGTTGTCTAGGATGAACCTGTCGTATTTATTCTTTAAGAAGTCCAGTGACCCCACCAGCATTGCAGAGATTATTATTGACGGGATGATACCCATTGCAAAATGTTGCCAGTTAGTCTTTCTTTTTGCCATCCGAGCCTCCTCTGACTTTAGTTACTACTTTACCGAACGTCTCTCCTCCAAAGATACCTAGTATAGCGGTTAATACAATATCGCTGGGCGGGGTGCTAAGCAGGAATGAGGCTACCATATAGCCAAAGAACACTCCGACTGAACCTAGCTGTAGTATAGAGAGCTTCTCCCTGCCCTGCCTACTCTTTCTGAATAATAGACAACTAACAATAAAACCTAAGATGAATCCCCCTATGAAGATTATTACCCTGAGCTGTGCTTCATTGAGTTGTGTCACTTTTATGTCCTCCTATAGGAAGTTAGGCAGAGCCTTTATTATAGTTGGGTGGAACCCAGTGGTACTAGCTAGATCACCGAGGGCAGTAACCCCAGATGTAGTAGTGCGGTAGTTCAAGTAGTAGACTGTAGCCGAAGTCAGAGATAGGGATCCTCTTGTAGTCGGTGCGTATAGTACAGTCATTTGGCCAGCAGCACCTTCTACTTGTCCTGAAGCAGTCCAAATACTATCACTTTCACTATTATTAGCAGTAGAGAGTGTCCTAGAGGCCTGTACTACCGTAGACGCAGCCTTAGTGGAATATAAAATACCAGATATATTCAGATCCCACTTCCCCACAGGGACGCTGACTCTGAGACTATTGGCGTTATACCACACGTTTTGCGTAGGTGTACCCTGCTGGGCATTAAACCTATTAATCATATATACCGCCCACTGGTCTGAAGATTTAGGAAAACCATACGGCTCTGCTTGCGTGGAGTAAGATACCGCAGAGACTCCTCCTGACGTAGGGATAGCCCCACCAGTTGGAACCTGTACCGTAACTGTAGTATTTGTAGAAAAGCTAGGTTTTGAAGAGATAATCGCATATTCAGTAGTACCAGCAGTTTCATAAGCTCCTGAGCCTCCTGCGAATGGTGAGTCTGAGGTATACCCAGCAGAAGCAGTAGCAGATAAGTTATTAGCGTTTGTAGTGTTAAGATCAGTAGCGACTCCATTGAACGAGAAGGCTGATACCATAGCGTAGGTAGCAGTATCGGCAGTGGTGATGCCTTGTGAGTAGATGAGCTTCTGGTTAGCTTGAGTTATCTTAGCAGAGGAGTACCAAGCTTGAGCTATCTTACCTGGGAAGAAAGCACCCCCGTTATATGCACCAACCTGGAGATCGCCTGCCTGGACCAAGGCTGTAGGGTTTGTACCACCCTGTGCTACTGTGGCAGGTACGTCGACTCCATCTATCATTACGTAGGATTGGGTTGTTGAGGCTGTGTGGGCGCTCATATCCAGCTGGGCTGATACATAGACCCACTTGTTGAGAGGAATAGACTGAGAAGAAATAACGTTCCTAAAGTTAGAACCACTGGCGTTGTTACCTTGCAGGATGACTTGACCAGATGTGTTCAGGTATAGGGTCCAACCGCTTGTACCATTGTACCTTGAGATAATACCTGCGGCAGCGTAACTCGTTAGATAAACCCACGCACCTGCACAGAAGTCATCCGTGAAAGTACCTAGAGAAACGGCAGAAGTCTTAGACCAGTATTGGGTAGTTCCGTTAAGTTCTGTACTCTGAGTTGGTGCAGTCACAGTTCTCGTGAACTTCATTCGCATTCCTTCAGAAAGGGTACTGGTCAGATCGACTGAGTTAAAGACTAGATCGTAGCTTCTGTTTCCATTATTGGTGATAGTATTGGGGGTCTGCCCCAAAGGAGACCAGCCTTCTGTATTTGCTGTACCAGTTACTGTGATGCTATCTACTGTCAAGTCTGTGATGGTAGCCTCTGGAGTAGTAATAGTGTCTGCGGTGACATCTCCGTGTGTACCATCCTGTTTGTGTTCCTCAAGAAGACCAGTAACTAAATCAGATCCCCATCCTGCGGTTGGAGCGGCTACTACAGTAGCCCCGATCGGGTAGACTTGATCCGTACCTCCAGTGAGAGTAAGGGTGTTAATTGTAGAGCCAGAGACGATACCTTTCCAGTCTGATTGCGTACCAGCGACCTTAGCCCCGTCTGTGTCTGTTTCGTAGATTACAAAGTGTACTGCCGTATCTGTAGCCCATCCCGAGAGAGATGCACAAGTAATACTGCCGTCTGCGACTTGCTTCTCGGCAGTTAAAGTAGTTGGTACTGGTCTACCACTACTGTTTGGATCTACGAAGTGATCGTTTATGTTGCTTGCCATTATGCTATTCCTCCTTTATTAATATGTCCCCAGAAGATACCGCTTGGGAGCTTCTTCTTATACGTCACGTAGTAGTGGCAGGGCATACATAACGTACGACAGTTATCTTGGTCGAACCTTAGCTCAGGGTAGTCGGCCCATGACTTGATGTGGTCTACCTGTAGGTGGTCTGATGACTCCGAACAAACAGTGCACATATAGCCATCACGTTCAAGTACGACTAGCCTGACCTGCTTAAACTTCGAACGAAGTTGCTTGTTAGTGCATCTCTCTAGTTCCGTATATTTAGTGTTAGCTTTCTTGATTGCCTCCATATGTTCTGGGGTCATCCAGCCCTTTAGACCCTTAGACCAGGGTGTATACCCCTTCTTAAAGGCGGTCTTAGGTACTCGACCCATCATATTAGAGGTGTCTCTGATTTTCCAAGTCTTTCCTAAACAGTTGGTGTTGCCCTTATGTGCGTTACTACGCCTCTCGTGGATCTCTTCTTCAGTGAGTATCCTCCCTATCTTGCGTAGCTGGTCATAGTGCCTACTGCAATAACCCCTAGCCAAAACTAAAGTTTTACAGTCGTCTACAGTGCACTTTTTCTTAACCATATACTTATTATTATACCCTGTTTAATTTACTAATCTTCCTCAATCCAGCCTATATTTACATAGCGGATTAGAATATCGGACAACTGGTATTCAACACCAGCGTCGTCACTCTTGACCTGGTAGGTGAGCCACTTCATGTCCTCATCGACCTCGATAACTACCTGTTCTCTGGCGTTACCGTATTCGGTAGGCACTGATACAGTTTCACTCCATCCTAGAGTGTCCCCATCGAAGTCACCCTCGCCCCAACCAGCTACGGATATGTCGTTCTCGAACGCACCTGTCGCTAGGGTAGATAGAGAGCTATCCTCGGTCTTACCAGCTACTGATACTTGAATATCTCCTTTAGGTCGTAGGAATACGAATGTTACATCAATGACTCTAGCCCAATCTCCAGCGTCTTCACTGAACTTGATAAACCCACTAGTAATGTTTGTACTGAAGGCTGTGCCATCGTCTGAGGTAGACTGTGAGGAGGTGAACTGTAAGATCTTGTTGTCTTGCAGAACCAGGTGTTTAGTAGCACCATTAGAGTCGGTGTATAGCCACATCCAGTCTGCTGAGATACTCATAGGCAACATCCAAGCACCTTTACGTTGAGTATCTAGCGTCCAGATCTGGTTATTAGTAGATGTCCCAACTGGTAGAGCCCAGTAGATGCGTCCTTGGTATGGTAGGCCAACACACTTATCCATAGAGGTAGATCGGAGATTCACGTAATCATTCTGGATAGACTCAGAGACTAGATCGGTAGAGAGCACGTTCTGGAGCTGTGGCTTAGTACCTGTGGTCTTGAAGCCATCTCTTGATGGGTACCATAGGGAGTCGTTATGTAGAACAACACCGTCTGGGGAGTCTGTACCATCAGCTCCGTTAGCTTCCTCTACGTTAAAGAATGCGATGGTGAAATCACCGACTGTTGTAGTGTCTGGGGTTAGGATATACCTCTTACCAGCACCATTACACAGAACTGTCACGATTGGAGTACCTTGTGGGTTTCTAAAGCCTATAACACGTACTGGATATTCCTTGGTACCTTTACCAACTTCGAGCCATCCACCACCCTCATATGGAGAGAAGCTTATAGCATTACTACCAGTATCACCACCATAGTAGACACGTGATGGGTTATCAACGTCACCAGTTAGCCATAGCCTACCGTTCACGACCTCACCCCTTGTTACTCTCGGCCCTTCAGTAGTATCTGAGAGAGGAGCGAACCTAGTCACGTCCCTTGGAGCAGAACCTAGATCACGATAAACAAAAGTCGTTCCTGATCCTGGGTCTGGCACTGATTCGATAAATGCTTCTGTACCTGTAGTTTCACCGACATAGACGTTGTAGCGTGTAGCACCAGTTACCCTAGTAATAGTAACGTCTATGTACTCAGTAGCTCCACCAGTAACACCAACCCAGGTATCTCTAGTTCTTAGAGTAGTCGATGTTCCAGCACTTGAGGCTGCGGTTTCACCTGAGTTAGATGCTGTGATCCTGTATCTTATTGGGAAGTTAGTGCCTACAATGTTAGCACCTACAGATAGAGATGGTGCAACAGGAGTAGTAAGCTGTACGAATGGCACGACTAGATCGGTTGGGATGTCGTAGTAAGAGAGGTTGTCTACCCCGTTCATTACCATAACCTTGTTATCTACCTGTACAAAGTGAGCTCTAGCGGCATCATCGTAAGTCTTTCCAGTCTTAACAGCCCAAGCTCCACCATCCTCCGAGACGGTAACTTTGCCAACTCCATCTAGTAACTGCATACAGATCATCTTACGGACTGGAGTACTGGTGCTATTGTCTACAAACTCGTAAACTTGACCGAGCACAGTGCCAGTTGGTTGCTCTCCATAGAGTACAAGAGACTTACGTGGCCCGACAGTACCATCTTGGTCTAAGAGTACGTTAGAAGCCCTCCTGAGCCCTCCTACTGGGGTTCTACCCTCATCTAGGTTAGAGTTATACCCTTTAAGCCAGTCGTTGACTGAGATGCGCTCTATGCGTGGAGCAGGTGCTTGACGAGGTATGTCAATCATTACCAGCTCTCCCCCATGACTGTTTCTTCCATATCAACGCCATCGTTCACGCCATCGTTGTTCTCTTTCATCTTCTGCATTAAGTTTTGAGCCTGGGCGATTAGGTTAGGGTATTGGTTCTGTTTAACCACGTCGTTACGGACGATCTCTGCGGCCACCATAGTTAGTAGCCATTCTGGGTCATCAACTAGAATGTCGTCATTAGCACCTGAAAGCTCTTCTAGCCTCTGGTAGGCTGGGATGTAGATAGTTGCACCGAACTGAGGATCTGTAGCTGTGAAAGCTCGACTGAACACTAGGTTGCCAGCACGTACAGTGCAGACATTGTGTGCTTGTCTTTTGGTGAAGTCTGAAGGGGCTACTCTCTTGTAATACCAAACCTGATCATCTGAGTTAACGATCTTAATGTCATCAAACTCCTTCTGTGAGATCTTGAGTATAGTATCTGTGTCTATAGGGTAGCTGTCGGTTGCTGAGACTGTTCCTGTAGAAACGTAATCATAGGTGGACTCCCAGTCTACTCCTGGCTCATTCTGCCATTCTTCTTGGTACATGTTGGCGAGTAGGAGTATGCGGATATACTTAGGGTCAGTTACTGCAAGGGTCTTTACCTTACCAGATGCTTTTAAGTGTGCTCTTTTAACAAATGTTGTTACGTTCATAGTGTTACCTTTCTATTTCTTGTGATTATACTTATCTTAGCCATGCGATTGTAATTACTTCTTTTTCTTCCTAGTGTTAGTCACTATGGTGTTAGAGAGCAGCTTACGTGCAGCAGAACTGCTAGAAGTTGCATTGAACTTAGACGTTGTAGATGTAGGCAACCAGTTCTTTGATCCCTTGCTCCCGCCTCGTCCACCACCTCTTCCTGATGATGGGGCGATGCCGTTCTTGAACTTCCTGTATTTGATGAGCCCTGCGTCGTAGAGCTTCTTGTCGTAAGCAATCACTTGTTCTGCAAACTTGGCACCCTCTGGGTCTGACTCTAGGAGTGCGGCTAGATCGGTCTTAGATAGGCTGTAAAGATCTCTTACGTCTTTAGAGAAGTCTTTACCCACTTCTAGCTTCTTTAACTCGTTCTCGGCCTTAATCTTACCTACCTTAGTGTATTCACCAGACTTGATCTTGCGTTCGTACTCAGACTTCTTGTCATTGTACTCAGCATCGTTAGCTTTGTAGTATTCACTATTATCAGAGCTTCCAGCGCCTTCTGAAGGCTTAGCGTATGAGGATGCGGTCATTAGGCCACCATCTGCTAGCTTCTGTTGGTTCTTGGTTAGTTCTACCTTAGCGGATGCTTCTGGGTTCTTCTCATCTAAGATCTGTTTCTTCTTAACAGCTTTGATGTCTGACTCGGCGTTGTCTAGTGCTCTTTGCCTATCTTTATCGCTTAGAGCTTGGTACTCTGGGGACTTTATGATCTCCTGCCACTGAGCCTGGACTGCCTGGCCTACCTCTTTGTTTCTCTTGGCTAGCTCAGATGGTGACATCTTCACTTCAATGGCATCAGGGCCTTTGCCTACTTTGATTAGCTTGCTAGTGTCTACTGCCGCAACCCCGTATTCAGCGTCCTGTAGTCTTCTGAGCTCGGCTGTAAGTTCTGTTGGGGCTGGGATGTCTGATGGTCTGAATGGGTTGGCTATAGTGTTTATAGCGCTACTTGGTCTCTTAATATCATTACCGAGTATATCTGTCTTGGCGTTAAGATCCTGTCTAGCTCCTGGTATCTTGGCTAATAGGGCTTCTAGTGGGTTACTAGATTGTCTTTCTAGTGGATCGGTGGCCTTGGCTACATCACCTGAGATGGTGGGCACTAGTGAGGCGACTTGGTTCTTAATAAACTTCCCTGCGCTTCTCTCTGGGTCTGTTAGGGCATCGAGTCCACCAGATACACCTTGTAGGAATGATTGATCTACCACTGTCTTACCAGCTCCTGCTAGTATCTGTGAGACTAGATCCGTACCTGTAGCACCTTTGGCTGCTGCCTCCTGAGCTCTAGCACCAGTACCTAGTATCTGACCAAGAGGGGATGTGTAGTTTACTGATAGCCATGTGTTACCGAACTTGATTGAGTTAGGCTTCTTACCTTCAAGATCCCATAATGCACGTTCTTTAGGGTCTTCTGGATATGAACCAGTGATTAGTCCACCCTTAGCGAGAGCGGCACCTAAGAATAGACCACCCGTACCAGTCACGGCTTCACCTAGTGCCTCTACGAGTTGCCTCTGGGTGACGTTAGGTGACTTCTTGTTAAGTTGTTGAGCTACAAGTTTGATCGGTCCTACTGGGGTGTAATCAAATAGTCTTGTAATAACTGCTGATGGTACCTTGGTAAATGGAGCAACAACATTCACACCAGCATTAGCTACTGGGCCACCCTGGTCGCTGACAAAGTTTCTAACACTGCTGGCCATCCCAGACAGTAGAGTATCGTTGGCGAAGGTAGCTTTCTCTGCTGCATTAGTGGCGACCTGGAAAGCGTCTGCTGGTGGGTTCTTTTTGAAGTTACTGATAAAGGCATCTTTAATCGAACCTCTTAAGCCTTGATTCTTGGCCTCTACTTTAGCTAGTTCGGTGATATTATCCCTTAAGGATGCAAAGTATAGTGGTTGGTCTGCTGCGCTCATTAAGTTGAACACTGTATCTGTATAGGCTTGAGCAGCCCTACCTAGTGGCCCCTTACCGAAGTTGACCTGTTTGGCATCGAACTTAGCACGTTCAAAGCCTAGACCACGCTGATCTATACCTGTTCTCAGAGTTCCTTCTTTACCAAACCCTTTTCTAAAGCCTTCTTTTGCACCAGTACCCAGCCCCTCTACGTTGAATGCTTTTGACCTCTTACCAGTAAACAAGGCAGCTATCTGGTCAATCACAGAGGCATTTAAGTCAGATGCCTTCTTAAGTACAAGTGATGCACCCCCTGATAATGTGTTACCAGTCTGAGTCTTTATACCTGTTAGTAGCCCTGCTTTCCATAATGTTGTAGCCTTATCTACAAGCTCACTAGGGATCTGAGAGTTGGTTAGCTGAGTCATCTTGGCTATCTCTAGGTTTCTAGCCTCTGACCCGATAGGTAGAGCGTCTATAGCGTCACGTGCTGCAAGTAACCTCTGGTTAAGTTCAGGGTTGTTAGCTAGGTCAACCCCCGCCTGAGTTAGCTTCTTCCTCTGCATAAAGAGTATGCCGTCACCATTCCTGTTACCGAGGAGTGATGCAGCCTGTACTGTTTGACCAGCGGCAGTTAAGTGATCTGATAACTTGCTTGTGAGTTCTGTTGATTCTCTTAGGGCGTTAGGGCCACCCTCTGCGTCTAGTCTTTTAATAGTAGCGATGGTATCTGAGACTGTCTGGTTATCTACTGTTCCAAGCTTAGCCTCTAATCTGCTCTGTACGTCAGCTACTACCTCTGGTGTCTTCTTGCTCTTGAGTAGTTTAGTAGACTCCTCTATCTGTGCCTTATTAGTAACAGCTTCGTACTGTTGAGGAGCTTTCTTAAGCCCTGCCTTTAGCTCTGGGGACAGATCTTGAGCTGTTGATACTGACTTAGCGAACCCTGACTTCTTGAGTGCTGGGTTAGTATCTTCGGCCACTAACTTTCTTAGGTCCTCGTTCTTGATAGATATACTAGGCTGTTTAGCCATAGTGTCCTCTGCTAGGTATTTAGTCTTACCACCTTTACCAAAGCCTTCTTGCTGTAGTCTTGCATCAAATACATCTGCAAGTTGTTGAGGGTTGTTAGGCATGTCTAGTCCGTACTTCTCGGCTATGGTTGAAGCGTTGAGTTCTAGTAGCTGTTGCTCCCTTGGTGTCTTAGGCTTGTATGCGCCTCTCTGAGAGTCTATAAAGTCTGCCATGATGTTCTGGTCGTCTGGGGCTATTTTGGTGGCAATACGTGGCTTAGGTGCGGTTACGTTAGGTATAGGTTGATCTGTTCGTAGGCTTCTTGGGCCACCTCCTGCATTGATAGCAGTTTCCATCTGAGTATTGAGCTTAGGTTGTACGGCTTGTTGGATCTCTCCTGTAGTAGCGATACGGCCTTGAGCGTTGAGCAATTCTCCGTTAGGATCGTATGTGAACCCCTTTGGAGCTGTTGGTCTATTAGGTGAAGTTCTGTCTAGGTAGTCCATTGCTTTAGACTTTGTAGCTGTTGTGGCACGATTAGCGCCGAGGTATGATGGCACTCCTGCTAAGAGAAGATCCCCAGCTGTGCCAGCTACTCCACCGATTACAGCACCTTGAACAGCACCCTTGATGGTTGGGTTTTCTTTATATAGTTCGTTGTTTGCACCCTGAATAGCGTTGTAGGCTTGAGTTTCTACAAATGGTTTAGCGGCCTGTTGAGCAGCTACCTTGAATCCAGAGTCTTTTACAGCAGTCTTGAACCCTGCACCTAAAGCACTAGCCTCACCTAACCCTAGAATGTTTGTTGCTGTCTCTGTTGCTGGTGCTACAACATCTTGGACGTAACTATCTGGTCTTAAACCCGTCTCAGCAAGAGCCTGATTATATCTAGCCGTGTAACCCTTGTCGAAGATATTGCCCCCAGCTATAGCGGCACGTGGGTACTTGTATAGAGCATTAACAGTCATGTCTTCTGCTGGTCGGTAGATACTGTTAACAATGGATTGAGATGCACTGTCCCTTAATTGCCTGGCTGCACTGTCTCTAGCCATCCTATTACCAGTAACAAGCCCTGCACCATAACGAGTGCCTTGGACAGCGGTATCGCCTACCTCAAAGACGCTCTTTCCGAACCCCTTAGCTACCTTACCTATACCCTGTACTTCGGACTTATACTCGGCTTGTCTACCAGCCTGAGTACGTCTAGCGATGTCGGCTGCGGTGTTAGGGTCTACCACATCTCTGAGCTTATTAAAGACACTCTGGTTAGGGGCAATACCTTGCTTAGCACGGGCAAGTTCTTCTTCACGCTTCTTGCGCTGGTCTTCATCGTTTCCTATGCCTAGAAGCTTCTGGAAGAAGTTACGTGCCATTAATCCTCCTATTATATTAATTTATAGCCCTAGTCTTCGGCGTAGAGCTTCAAGCTCATCCATTGGGCTAGGTGCTCTTTGTGGTAGTGGTCTACCATTCTCTATAAAAGTGTTGTCCTCATAAAACTTAAAGCGTGGCCCTGATGTACCATCCTCATAGTTTATAGAGGGGTTTCTAAATGCCCTAGGGTCGCCCTGGAAGCTATTGTCTTCATACATCCTAAAGCTATTCTGTGGGCTGAATGCCTTTAGTGTCTGCCCGAACTGTCCTCCAATCTTGCCAGAGTATTGAGGTGGGGTCTGTGGTCGTGCCTGCGGTTGCTGGGCGACTGGTCGTCTCTCCTCTTCATCCTGTCCTAGTAGCTTCCTTAAAAATCCTAACATGTTATTTCCTCTCCTCGTCTCTACCTAGTAGTGTAGGGAAGTACTGACCGACTAGGTCGGCTACTGGTGAAGGAATACCAGCCTGTCCTGCTCGTGCGCCTGACGCTAGAGCCGATGTGTTGTATTGAGCTAGTTCTGGAGCAGAGAATCTAACACCCTGTAGAGGTTTAACTGCACCTGTGTACTGAGCACCTAGTGAGTTGATTCTATCTAGTAAGCTACTGATCTGGTTGTTGTAACCTTGTGCCGAGCTTCTGATGTCATTGTAGTTCTGGTCGTTTAGTCTAGCACGCTCTAATCCGAGTCCTGAGAGTTGCTCAAGTATACCGATCTCTGCCTGGCTTAACCCTGCTTCAAGCTCCTGAGCCTTGAGCCTTTTTTGTTCTGCTAGAGCTTGTCTTTGCTTTTGCTCTTCACTCTTTACATCTCCGTAGCTAGTGTCGAGGTTCTGCATGTTACGTCCATAGGTTCCTTGGATCTCTCCTAGTCTTCCTGCGCCTTGCTTAGCTACTGCGAATGGAGCTAGGATATGTGCTGCTGAGCTGTTTCCTGCACCCCTAGAGCCTAGCAAACGCTGTAGACCACTAGACATAGCATTAACGCTTTGATCTGTGGCTGCACGAGCTGATACGTTGTCTTCTCTGTTTCGTCCACTAGTTAGTTCGTAGTCTCTTTGAGCTTTAGCTGCGGATTCCATTAAGTCGTTAAGAGCTGTAGTGTATGAGCCCTCGATGTTGCCTAAACCAATCTGTCTTTGCTGTCCTAGACGGCCTTGAGCTTGCCTAGCCATGTTTTCTTGGTCTGATAAGTAAGACTCTGTAGCTGCACGTTCACGTGCTACACGTGCCGCTTCTGCTCGTGCTGCGGCGACGTAAGGATCTGCTTGCGCCCCCTGTGCTTGAGGTTGTGCTACTGGTGCAGGAGCTGGTGCTGGAACGCTACCCGAACCATATCCAACAGCCTGTGAGCTGAGGTTACTGTACTGTGAAGTCGAACCACCACCACCTTGCCTAGTGGCTGATGCTGCACCGCCGTAAGCAGAAGCGCCTATGTTGTTTTGTACCATGTCTACTGGAGTCCATGTCGCTGGGTTGTACCATGCCATAATATCTAATTCCTTGTTCTATTAAATTGTTAAATTCAAAGTCCTGTAGGAGTTACTAGGTGAGTGTATTCTGTTATGAGTAATACAGCCTTTTATAGGTTATATTATACTCTTCTTTTTTTACCGAGATAGTAACTGTAGCACTGTATTTAATGCCTCACGCTCCCCATCGGTCAAGAGAGGGTCTAAAAGCTTTTCATTTATTAGTGCGATCTGTTCTTGTTTCGTCATATGCCTGATTATACCTTAAAAGAATAGGAAGAAGTTACCATTAGATGCGCTGGCTACATTCTTAAAGACCGCAAGCACCGCCGCTGTACCAGCACGAGATGTAGTCCAGGTTAATGTAGTTGAAACTGCCGCTGTTGTAGTTAGCTCTCTGACCGCACCCTTAAAGTTGCTCGCTGTGTTTGTTAGGCTTCTATCCTCTATGAAGCTGTTGGTTAAGCTCACTGTTGCGGCCAGTGTGCTAGGGTTAGCCCACATAGCGATTGCTAGAGCTGGTTGATCTGTGTTTGTCGGGCCAGTCGTTGATGTTGTAGATAAGCTCGTACTAGCCCCAGCAGAACCATTGTTATCAGTTACGTCTAAAGTTGGCGTACCAGTAAACCCTGAGAACTGCACAACCTCTGTATAGAGAGTTCTGGCTGTTGTCTGGCTGAATGTAACAGTGGACTCCGTGCCATCTGAGATTTTGAAGTAGATGTAGGCCAGGGCGGAAACACTATTGTTCACTGCCTGTGTCCAGCCTACTGGTGGTGTGAATGAGCCTTGAGAGTTGGCTGAGGCGAAGTAGGCGACAAGAAGATCCCCTGCGGTTGGTGTTAATACTAATGTGGAAGAAACAGAAGTACCGCTTGCGGTGTAACCGCTTGCACTCTGAACGTGCTTATACGTTGGTGCTGAGGCTGGGATGCTAGGAGAGTTGCTGGCTGTAGAGTTAGTGTTGCACCATAGGCTCAGTGGTTGATTTACCTGTATATAGGAGTAAGTAATGTAATCTTGTGATGAATTGAATAGCTGTAGTGGTGAGCTTAGGAAAGCAACAGTGGTAGTAGAAGACTGAACAGTGACGAGCCTACCAGAACCACCAAATACTATAAATGAGAAACAAGTTAGTGTTATACCTGTTGTTATCTGTAGTGTCCTTGCGTTAGTGGCATCTGAGAAGTTTAGTGTACTTATTATGGCGGCGGTAGTGATATTAAGCTGTCCTGTAGAGCCTGCTACAGTGTAGTTCAACGTACCAATCCAGTTACCGCCTAGATCAATTGTTCTTGTGTTAGTACTCGTGTTGACAATATTGAATGTAGCGTCGGTAGCAGAAAGTGTTAGGCCAGTGGTGTTGAATCCTAGTAGGGTTGTAGCGGCGGTAGCCATGAGGTTTACAGTGCTAGTACCTAGAGTTATAGATCTAGTAAGCGTACCGATACTGCTGATCCTACCCACGTTCATCGTTTGGTTGGCTGAACTGAATGACCCTGCCGATACCTGGAATGTGTAGTTACCTACTGCTAGGCCAGGGGGCTGACTATAGGTGTCTGCTAATGTGTATGTCCCCCCAGGGGCGAGTATAGTGGTAATGCCGTTAGAGTTATATGGGAATGGCACTTTGCCGTTAGTAGTAATTGTGTGAGTTCCACGCCCCCTAAAGTTAAAGTTAAATGTGTTCACACTAGCCCCAAAGCTCATCCCAGAACTTAAGGTCATGTCCCCGAATAAGTTGTAATCGTTACCGCTTGAAGTGTGGGTGATTGTTCCTGTGTAGCCAGTAAAGTCTAGTGACTTGCCGAGTACAAGAACATCCGTTGAAGTTATGTTGCCTGAAGAAGCATTTACAACCACACTATCTTGTGGCAGTGGAACACGAGAAGTCCATCTTACTGCTACTCCCCACGCTGCCGCCGTAGAGTCCCTGGTTTGAGTAGCTGGAGTAGTGAACGTAATACCTGTGTTGCCACCCCAGTCACCTATGGTTGTACCTGTCCATGCAGCCGCACCAGTACCAGTTATATCCATGAAGTCCACGTTCGTTAGCGAGGTTGTGGCCGCACTGAATGAGTTAGCCGTACCTGTTGTTACACCAAATATAAGTGGTCTATTGATCGCTGAGTTACCATTTACAGTAAACGTACCAGTTATAGTCATGTTATGGCTAAGGCGGTAGGAGTTTATCTGGCTCGCTGTCCCCGTTATAGTCAAGTTGTTAAGTCTAGCATTCGTACCGCCGAGGTTGAATGCAGCCTGACCGCCACCAGTTATAACGATGCTCAAGCCATTCCAGTCTTTGTCTGCAAGAACGAAGATATTGTTGTTTGATACAACTGCACCAGTTAGTGTAGCAATTGCAGTATTAGCCGTCATGGTATGGTTTGTAACACCAGAGCCAGTAAAAGGCCCAGATGCGTTTGTGAGGGTAAGGGCGCTAGATCCCAGTGTGAGTGTTCTGGTAGTAGCATTACCATAGTTAAAGATAGGTGCAACTATAGTGTAGTTACCAGAGTTAAGTGTGCCTGCTGAGTGCGTAATAGTACCGCTAGATGTTATAGCATCCCCGAATATATAACTTGAACCAGCACCATTGAAGTTCATATTTGGCAGAGTCTTACCGCCAGACGTAACAGTCTGCTGTGTGGCAGATGTAGAGATGAAGTTGATAGTACCTATACCAGTTAGGGTTATAGTAGCACCAGAGGCCACAGAGAGGGCTACATTGCCCGTTCCTGCTGTAGCATCACCCATGTTCACTACAGAAGTTGTAGCGGCAAAGACAAGAGTACCTGTACCAGTGACAGATATAGATCTACAGACCACTGTGTTAGCGGCCGAGATTGTTAGCGTAGAGCCTGTAGGTACAATTACCTCGTCAGCCGCTACTGTGGCCGCACCACCACTGAATGCAGCAGATGTCCATGTGGTCGAGCCTGCTCCTGCTGTTCGTGTAGCCATTTTACTCCTCTGTTATTTCTTCTTGCTGTTCAGCCCCCATCGCAGTCATCGCCTCAATGTCGGCAAGATGTTTCTCATAGCGTTCCTGGAACATAGCCTCACGCTCTGCTTGTGATGTATTTCTAAGCTCAGACATTGATTCAAAGATTATCGCATCTCTGTATACTGTCACTCCGTCTTCGGTAACTGTGAACTCTACTTTTGGTATTTCTTCAAACATATAACCTCCTTTATAATTCGCTTGCTGAGGCTATGCATCCCCATTTACTTGTTACTGTATCGTATATAAACCCAACAGTTAGCACCTTACTTATAACTGTAGTGGTTGGTAGGGCTACACCCTTAGCCTCAAAGCTTGCCCCCCAAGTTATTGCCCTGGCAGTTCCATCGTCTTTTATTCTAAATATTAGTTGATCGAAGTTGTTAGGGGTACCAGTTAGGTTCGTGGTCATTGATGTGATTGCTGTGGCTAGAGCTGTAATTGTTACTGCATCGCAGTTGTCTGTATTGATTGTAGGCGTAGCACTAGATGTAATGGCCGTTACACGCTTAGTAATTCGTTTGTTAGTTAGAGTTTGAGTAGTTGAGATCCCTGCCACTGTCATCCCAGCAATGAATGTAATAGTGTGGGTCGTTGCACTGGCTAAAGATGCTAGCTGGAAAACAAGTTGCTTAGTATTATCTAAGTTATCCTGTAGGGTGAACCTATCGTCTCTGATAGTCAGCGTGTTTGTATTGTCTAAAGTCTTATTGGTTAGGGTTTGAGTATGATCTGTGGCTACTATTGTATTTGTTGCTGATCCTTGTGCTGTCGGGACTGTTACTACCCCAGCAACATCTATGTTCATTCTAGTCTGTAGTGCCTTTGAGCTGTCTGCGACCTCTACTTTTAGGCTACTGTTTGTGTATGTAGAACCTGGGTTAGCTGTTATTCTCGCTGTGTTCACTAAGCCAGCAGAGTTTCTAAAGTTTATACCTGTTGGGCTTGTGGCTGTAGCTGACGAATTCTCTAATGATAGGTTGTAGTTGGCGGCGTTGCTAGATGATTCTGTGATTACCAGATCTCCTGTCATTGTATCGCCAGTATCACTAATCTTTCCGTCAATCTGCGTCTGTATGGCGCTAGTAACGCCTGAAACATACCCAAGCTCGGTTGAGGTAACAGATGATGCTACAACGTCTCCATTCGTGTCTGATACTAATGCTCGGCTTGCTGTCTTAACTAGGGTAGGTTCAAAGTCGCAGTTCAAGTAGCCTCTAGTAGTTCCGACTGAAACATAGAGTGGTTTAACGACCTGCCCTACAGTTGTCGGCTTAGTAGAAGTTAATGCTCCTGCGGTTGTTGGGCTTAGATAAAATAGGGTGCTGTTTGGTGAGAATGATATCCCTGTAATGTAGCCATCAGATGCAACTCGGAAGTTGTTGGCATCGGTAACAGTTTGCACCATACCTACAGCGTTAGCGTTAGCGAGAGAATCGGCCTGAGCCTTAACATATACCCCACCAGAGATCCTTACGATGTCCCCTACAGCTAGACCATGCCCCGTCTGGTTAACATCTCTGTACAGGAATGTAGTGGCAGTGCTGCTATTAGTTACTATCGGGTTCTTAGGGTCGGTGTTATCTACAGATATACCAGTGCCAGCAACAACGCTTGAAACCTTAGCGTCTAGGGCATTCTGCAAGTCTGTTTGATTGGATAGCGTACCCGTTATGCTACCCCATACACCACCGCCTCCCCCACCTGAAGCCAATTCATCTATGGCAGTCTTAACAGTTGTAGAACTTAGACCAGATATTGTTGGATCATAGCTTATAAGTGTAGAGCTGGAGTTCAATATGATCTCTGTAGTTCCAGTTAAGTTAGCATCTGTCCTAGTTAGCGAAATACCAGAT
Source organism: Pterothamnion heteromorphum (assembly GCA_032358295.1). Classification (NCBI taxonomy): domain Eukaryota; phylum Rhodophyta; class Florideophyceae; order Ceramiales; family Ceramiaceae; genus Pterothamnion; species Pterothamnion heteromorphum. The sequence goes on along the minus strand of JAULBV010004451.1, from coordinate 16,317 downwards.
GATGGGCTGTCTACCAAAATCAGTGTAGCGAAAGAATCGGTTACACCCCTGAATATATTATTACCAAATGAAGAACTAGAGCCACCAAGTATTGTATAGAAAGTAGCCCCTGACTCAGTTAGTACAGGCTCATAGCCTCCATTAATGAGCTGAGAGCCAGTAGCTAGCCTGATAATAGATACAGAACCAGAGCCAGCACTAAAGAATGGTGCATTAACTGAAGTAATTGTGTTACCGATGGTTAAGCTAAATAGGTTTATACCCGAAGCATAGTCTAAGGCTGGGCTATTGCCCTCCCAGACTAATCCTAAACCGCCATCCAGCATACCATTAACCCAAGTGCCATCTATTAAGAAGCCGTTAGGTAGGGTAACTACTAAGCCACCGAGTACAGCAATCTTTCCATCTCCGTTGAATGTTACATAGTCTAGGTTGTATGTCCCCGTTGGTAGGGTTTCGTTCTGCTCAAAGGTGATTCTTACTGGCCCGTCTTGACCAGTGTTAAACGCAGTGTATAGGTCGCCCCAGTCGTTATACCTGTTCCCAGATTGAGCGCCACTAGAGTTATAGATATATTCATCATATGTCTGTGGGCCACTAACAATAGGGTTTGCAGGATCGGTAGAGTCGACAGAGATACCAGTACCAGCCACTATAGACTGCACAACCCCAGGATCTCCTTGATCTCCCTGATCTCCTTTTAGCGATAGTAGGTAGTCTGCGACTGACCCCGTGTTCCCCTCGGAGAGCCATACCTGATAAGCACTAGCCCCAACACCCCCAGTAGTGACGTTAGACGTAATCGTAGAGCTCTCAGTGACGTTAGTTACTATCTGCACACCCTCTGTTAAATCAGTAGAGATTGCACTTCCGCTTACTACGTTTGCTGAGATGTTTACGTCTGCCATATATGTTTATGTGAGTCTGTTTGTAGGAGACCCGCCCAGTTTAATAGTACCTTCGTCGATCTTGTATATATCACCATTCGCCTTCTCGACCTTTACGTCGTAATAGAGAGTGCCTGGTGTGATCGTTGCTGTGTCTGCTGGATCTATTGTGATGGTAGCTATACCGCCCGATGTCCCGTCTGTTATGTTCTTTACTACGAGTGCAGTACTATCATCTGTAGAAGTGTCATACTCGGTATCTTTTATGGTGAAACGAACAGTAGCACCAACTAAGCTAACAGGTTCGCCATCTTCTTGGTATTCGACTCCTATAGAGTAGGTCGTGCCTCTGTTTATTTTCAATTTTGCCATAATATCCTTTTGTTAAATTTGGTAGGGGCGGTAGGAACCCCTCAATGGGTTTGAGAGCCTAGGCTTCTCGTGCCCAAGTACCAGCGTAGTCTCGTACGATCCATCCGTCTGTACCGTTACCAGTTAGCTCAATAAAGTCTATGTCAGACTTTGCTGTAGCTTTGGTGTTGATAACATCTTTGTTGTCAGTAGCAGCGCTACCAAGTCCTTCGATCTTATCCGCAGCAGCAGGAGAGATACTAAAACCGACCGCACCGTTCTGTGATCCACCATTCTCAAATCGGAATGATAGGCCAGCAGCGGTAGAGGGAAGAGTGAATACAATTCCGTCTACTGTAGCTTTTTGAGTTACACCACAATCAGCAATCGCAACAGTTTTGTTAGCTGTGATTAATACTGTCTCATGGTTTGAGTTACTTCGTGCCATAGTTTAGTTTTCCTTTACTTTTTAGCGGAGAGCTTAGAGCGTAGGCTTGCACGTTGCTTTGCAGAACGAGCAGCTTCAGCGATCTGAGCTTCCTGTTCCCTTTCAGCCTCTTCGATTCTTTGTAGATCTTGCTCTAAAAATCGTTCATAGTTACGCTTTGCAGCGGCTTTGACCTCATAGTAGGGATCGTCTTCATTGAGTACGAATTCAGCTTTCTCAGTCTCTTCGACTACAGGAACATCTTTTTTTACTTCTTCTTTAGACATATTGTCTCCTTTTCGTTAAGTTAGTAGGGCTCTTAACAGTATGTTCTCTCTAGACTATGCAGTCTGGTGAGAAGCAATACCACTGATCTTCGCAGTAAGAACAAAGCAGTCATAGACTACACGTCCTTCAACTACCCAACCATTAACACCACGAGGGTTCTTATGAGTTACGTAGTCAGCTAGTACCATTGGGCTTACAACTGAGTCAGGGTGAACGATGATAAGAGTTACATTAGTAGGCATGTATGAGTCTGGGACTACTCTTATTTCGACACCATCAACAGTTCCAAGGCTTCCAGACTTACGGCTAGCCATACCAGCTTCAGAAGCTAGAACGTAGTTGCTCTGCTTTAAGAAGTTGTAGTGACCAGGAGTCATGAAACCGATACGACCTGTTAGAGGTACCTTGTTGTTTGTTAGGAACTTGTTAGTGTCAAGGAACACTGTGTATGCGTTTGAAGAGCTAAGGGCAGCTGGAGTACCAGTTGCTGAGTTAGTCCCTGCAGCAGTATACATAGTAGCAAGACGGTATACATCAATTTCTGGTGTAATTACTTCGTCTAGCTGTCTAGCTAGGAATTTTCCTGCTTCTTGAGCTCCCATAGAAGCGTCGAGGTTACGTCGGTCAATAGACTTTGTGAAACCACGGTCTCTAGAGAGGGTTAGAGTTTGAATTGTAGTATCAACCTCTTCGATTACTCCGTATCGGTTGTCACCATTTACAGCGTAAGCTTGCATGGTAGCAGTTCCGACAGAGTAAACATTTACTGTGTCAACGCCTTTCCAGTCATAGTCGTTAGAAAAAGCACCTTCAGTCACAGACTTTAGTGAGAATCTCTCGGCTACTTTGGAAGCGTATTTACTTGCTCTGTTTTGTGCCATCTTAAATTTTCCTTTAGTTTAGATAGCTTCGGCTGTGGTTATTTTACAGAGTCAAATCCTTCTTCAAATGCGTCTTTGGCAACAGTTTTAGGTGGGGTACTTGCTTTTGGTTCCGCTTTAGCTAGATTTCTCTGAGCTGACTTCATCCCCTGGGCTGCACCCTTTTTGACTCCTACTCCACGTGCTTCAGCTAGTGTTTTGTAGAAATCGTACGGCAAGACGTTGGCTTTAACGACTAATCCTGTATTGTTATCCACTTCAAGCTGTGCTGATCTGGTATAAAGTTCTTCAGCTTTACGAGCAAACTCTGGGTCATACTCTGGGCTGTCTTTATCAAATACTGGAAAGTCATTCAGAACTTGCAGGGACTCGACATTCAAGTCGTTGTTTAGAGATGTAACGTGATTGTTAAACTCTTGCATCTGGAGCTTTTGCTCTAGTGCTTCGACTCTGGCCTCTGGTACATCCATTCCATCCTCTTCAATGAGCTGTTCAACTGTCTTTGGTTTATAGTATTGGCTATTAGCTAACTCTATCTGCCTCTTAAGTTCACGGTTCTCATTGGCAAGTGAACGAATGCGGTTCTGTGCTTTGTTCTTTGCCTGCGGTTTGTCTTCTGTCTCTTCGGTAGTATCTTCTTCGGATTGCTCTTCGGTTGATTCTTCCTCTGGTTCTTCTGACTCAGATTCCTCTTCAGTATCGTCTTCGGATGCCTCCTCTGACTCCTCTGTTGATTCCTCTACCACTTCAGGTTCTGTTGTTTCACTGGGTGACGACTCCTGTTCGGTAGATTCCTGCTCTTCTACCTCTGATTCATCAAAATCGTTTACGTCTATGTCTATGGTGTCATCCATAATAGTTTTCTCCTTTAGTTTACGTCTTATTTCTTCGCTGACGAGGCGGGAGTTGAGAGCTCCGTTCCAGGGTACCTACCATACCCCAGAACGCAAATCTCTACTTGGCGAGTTTAGCCATATTGCTAATTGCCTCCTTTTGTACCTCCAGGAACTCAACCATCTTCTTAGAGGCTAAGACTATTGCCTTAATCTCTTCAGTTGGAGTGTTCTCGTTAACGTTCAATGATTCGACTGAGCTGTAGTGCTTGATAGCTAAGTCAATCTCTTTTAATAGTTTCTCAAAAACGTGCTTCGATTTGTAAGCCTCTGCCTCTTGATCCTTTCGCTCCTCTTTTACTTCTTCAGGAGCATCTGAGAAGTCTAAGACTTGTCCGTCATTAGGATATAGATCACCATCCATTACGCGTTACCCCTTTCTAGTGCTGTTGCTAGGGTCTCTAGTGCAGTCTCTACTGGGATTCCGTCTTCTACCATCTTTATGACTGAAGCTATCTGCTCATCTGGTACGTTGCTTTGGCGTAGGTCATCCACTAATTGAACGATCATGTCATCATCTGCTGGGTTTTGAGGTTGTCCGTACTCTTCACTCTCCTGCATAGGTTCTTGGCCTTCTGGCATGCCCTGAGCCATCATAGGGTCTTGAGCCTGCTCTTGCATCATCTCTGGCGGTAACTGCTCTCCTGCGCCCTGCATTGCGGTCATAGGGTCTATAGGCATACCGTTCTCGTCTAGCATCTGTTCACCATCAAGCATCTCCTCTTCGGACTTGATGATCTTATCTGAGTTCTCCAGTGGAGCGATTAGGCTTCTTAGTAACTCTGTAAAGTTAACAAGTGGGGCTAGGTTAGGGTCGTTAGATGCAACCTGTAATAGCTCGAGTGTTAGTTCTCTCTGAGTGTTATCCTCTTTGATCTGTGATGTTGAGGCATCTACCTCGAACTTGAATACAACATCCTTAAACTGGTCGTAGTCTAGTAGGAATACGTTGTTCTCGTCTACAAGCTCTGGGTCTATCTCTTTGATCTTATCTGCGAGGTCATCATCTAGTTCTAGCTCTTCAACGCCACTCTTCTCGTTCATATGTATGTTAATAGCAGACTCAGCTACGTCAGAGTACCAAGCCTCAAACTGTTGGAGTAGGAAGTTGTCTGATACGCCTAGACGTTGGCTCATCTGGTCTACACCCTTAGAAGTCTTAGAGAACCCTGGGTTACCTACCTCTGCACTAATAGAAGTGTCTTGAGAGTTGTTCAGGTTAAGGATCTGAGACTTAAGTAGCCCGTAAGTGTTAGAGAAGTTAGTTAGAGCAGTAGTGTTGATGTTTACGGCCTCTACATCGTTCTGGTCTCCGACGCCCATCTTCCAGATAGCTCCTGGTTTGTACTTGATGGTTGATGTCTGTACCTGTCCACGTGTCTTTAGTGGTGGGTTAAGCATTAGCCCTGTAGTATACTGTGATGCTTGGATCATTGAGTCTAGGACGTTCTGCATACCACCTGAGAGCTCAATAGCACCTCTACCTAGTGGGTTCTGCAAGTCTAGCTCGAAGTACATGAACTGTATTGGCATCTCACCACGTGGATCTGGGTTAACCTTAGTACGGCATACCTTCTCTACTGACGGTAGGAATGAGTAGAACTTACCGCCTACACCCTTCTGGAAGGCGTGTATGACCTCGATACCACCTGTGTCTAGGTTACGATCAGTTTCTCCACTAGATTGCTGTTCAGTGGTCTTCTTAGTGTGATGTTGTAGAGCTTCCTTAAGAACGGCTACGTCCCATCCTGTCTCGTAAGTCTCACCGTCCTTCTTAGACTTCTTGCCTAGTTTCTTCTCTCTATCAATAATAGCTTCAATGTTGCTCTCTGAGTACCAAGAACGGATAAAGAAGTAATCGCAGTCTTTGTAGGTTAGCTGTCCTGGTTGGAAGAAGATATCCTTGATGTAAGGTACTTTGAAGTCTGCACCAACATACTCCCCGTTAGAACACATAAATGTAAATGATGGCTGAGCACCATAGGTCATAGCCTTAGAGAATAAAGCCCAAGACTTCTGCAGGACTGTACCCTGAGAGTTAGCATTAGGTACGATTACGTTCTCCCATACGTGTTGTACGATCAATGGAGCCCACTCTCGGCTATCGTTGGACTTAACGTGGCCTATAGGTGTCTGTTGGATAACTCTCTTAGGAGTCTCTTTAACTACTGAGGCTAGAGTACCGTCTGTGTTCTTAGGGTAACCTTTGGCTATTCCTGGGTGTGGTTTGTTTCTGGCTAGTCTTTCAAACTCTGATAGAGGCTCGAAGGGCTGACGCATGTATTCCTTAGCATCAGTGAAGAGGTCGTGGATGTTCTTGGGTGTTATAAACGAGTAGCTCATTATGCGTTTTACATTAATTGAGACCCCTCGTCTAGGTAGCCAGTTATATGATTGTTATTATACAGGAAGTAATTTATCAATTGTAAACAACTCTGTAGCATCTGACTATGTAGTAGTAATCCTTCTTCTCTGGGTGCTCGTATCTGAAGTCTACCCTGTCCTCTGGCTTGATCTCTCTAGTGAATCTAAGGTACTCGGATAGCTCCTGCTTATCGTCTAGTACTTTGATACGCTCTTCAATGATAGTTACCTCTGTAGGTTTACCATCGTAGTATGTTTTGGTTGTGATCTCTTTACCGTATTGCATAGCTAATAAAATAATGTGTTGGCTTCCCCTGAGCTGTACTCAGTCTCCTCATCATCTACTGATGGGATGTAACTCTCTAGGGCGTACCTAGTAGCGTCCATTAGGTGATTAGCGAAGTCCTGGGCCTTGTTAACAATCTCTTCTGTACTTTTATCTTTGGTCCACATATAACCTCGGTACTCTTTGATTAGGTTCGTTGATCTCTTAGTAACACTGATCCTCTGGGACTGCATAAAGGCTATACCCTGGTTGATAGACCCCTGCCCCTTGTTAGCACCCATTACGTAGATCCCGTAGCGATGTAATTCCTCTATGCTCTTAGGTTCTGAACTGTCTGCGATCATTAGAACGTCTTGGTTGTTGAGTGCCTTGAGGTGGTTGGCTATGTCTGAGTTAGTCATCCCTTTACGGTAGAGAACCTCATCTAAAATAAAGCCCCCATTGTATTCGTATATATCTACTATTGCAGTTGGGTCGTTAGAGTAACCAAAGTCCAGTCCTCTTTTCACTAGTCTGGCCTCGTGGGGTATCTCGTCAAGATCAGTCTTCCATCCAGTGAATATCCTACCTTCTACTTCACCGAGTAGCCCTAACCCATATACTCTCCACCACTGGCTGTTACCTTTACGTGCTTCGATAGACTTAACTATGCTCTCATCTAGAGCTTCGTTGTCTAGGTATGTGACTGTTATGAAGTCCAGATCCTCATAGTCTCCGAGTAATCTCTCATAGAACCAGAACTCACTAGTAGGGTTCCAGTCTAGGTATATGTACTCTTTAGTACGAACTTCTAACTGGTCGAATGCTTCGTAAGGTATGTTATTACACTCGTTGATGAATAGCCTATCACGCCTTGGGCCTCTTACCTTTGATGGTTGGTCTGCTGAGAAGAACTCTATCCTTGAGCCTGATTCAAATGTATAGGTATAGTCTGTAGCGTTCCAGTTAGCATCCTTCCAGTACTTATGATCCATCATTATGTTTTTGAAGTCTCTCATTGCTCCCCTCTTAAGGTGTGGGAATGACTCTGATACTACTGATGTAAGTGTGGGTTTCTTATCTGCTTGGGCATCATCTATAAGCAACTGTAGGATAGAGATAGTCTTACCAGCTGACGTACCGCCTGCTGCAGCTCTTATCCTCTTAGTGAGTTTAGATAGTTTAGTCGTCGCTCTCGTTATCAGGTAGGCCATGTTCTCTAACTCCTCCTAAGATTGGTATTGGTAGATCCTTGTCGTTAGTAGTAACATCTTGCCTGTCTTTCCATCCAAACCTGTTCTTCATGTTCATGTACCAGAGTGTTGCTGAGAAGTCTTTGTTCTCTAGGTTTATCCTGCCTTTTTTATGCCACCATGCCTTAGATAACTCCTCACCTCTTTTTATGGTTTCCGAATATTCAGGTTCATCTTTCATCCATCTAGTATGTAGGTCGTTACTAATATCTAGTATCGCCTTGATCTCCTCTAGTGAGGCTCCCTCTTGCATCTCTGATAGGACACTGTCTTGCCACCCCTGTTGCAGAGTATCTAGTGTTCGTCTTGGTTTGCCTACTGGGTTACTCATATGATCTCCTTATGTACTTGAATACTTCTTCTATGTTGGCACCATCTATTCTTGTAGTGATAGAGCCGTGTTTAACTATGAAGTGGCCTGAGTATGTGTAGATGGTTATCCTATTCATAATGATTCCTCTTTTCAGTTACTGGTGGGAAGCACTCTGGTCTTGCTATCTTAACCTTCTCTATCCAGATCTCTAGTTGTCTGTCGTTTCCAGTTAGGATTTTAAAGTGATGTGTTCCTATGAATTTGTTTATGTCTCCTTGAGTTATATTATACTCTGATTGAATGTGTTTTAGCTTGTAGTAGCAATTGTATTCTCTCTTTAGTACTTTTCTTGCCTTATGTTTGATGGGGTCAAGAGTAGTGGGAGGGTGCATGTGGGTGGTAGTGATAGTTACCTTGTCGTTTAATATGTCTACTTCCACCTTAGCCATATACTTTTATTTCCTTTCTATAACTAATCCTTGTTCTGTGTCCATTAGCATCCAGTCGTTGAACTCTATCTCCTTCTCTTTGCCTTCTACCCCTGTTACTGGATCAACCTCTGCTATCTTGGTCTTTCCTTTGGCTAGGTAGTCTCTGAACTTTAGTTGAGCCTGGGCTATGAAGTCTTCTATCTCCTGTTTGGTAGGCTTAGACTCTAGGTGGACTCCGTAGAATACTTTCTTAGCTATGTATTTAGTCTTGTCTCTGCCTTTAGGGTGAACGTAGGCTGTGAAGAATGTCTCTATTGCGTAGGTTCCCGATAGGATAGAACCTCTAGTAAGTCTGCCTTCTATGTAGGGCGGGAGATCTTTTAAGTCTTTAATTACTCGCATTACGCTTTTTCTCCAATTCTTTCTCGGCCTTCTCTTGGGCTTTCTGGCGTTCCTTTAGGATAGGTTTGGCTAGTTCTTCGTGGTTTACCTTAAAGTGTCTGTCGTAGGCTTCTATGACGATAGCGAATCGGTTGAGTACGCTCCACATCTCGTCTAGTTCTTGCATTAGCTTCATTTGCATACCGACTACCTCTTTGATAGTTGGTTTTGGTTTCTTAGCTTTGGTAGGCATTTTGTGTCCCTCTTATTGATTATATGCTGCTTATGATTATACCAGATCTCCTGCTTTGGCTCAACATAGTGTGTTTCTCCTGTTGTTGGCCTGCTCTTTTCTTGTAGCCCATCGGCAGTTACTTGGCTCGTAGTTGCCGTCGTTGTCTAGCCTATCTATCGTATGCACATCGCTGGGTTTGACACCCATGTCTTTAACGAATCTCCAGAAGCCGTCTGTCCCCAGCCACTCGCTGCATATAGATATACCTCTGCCGCCGTAGTTGTGATAACCAGTAGACTTTGGTTTGTAGCACCTGCATAACATATTCATATACGTTACATATAGCGGATGCGATGTCTTACCACGCCTTGCCTTTTTTCTTCTTTTCCTCTTAGCCGAGGGGTTCCTTTGCCATAACGGGTCACCATACTTCATGAGCTTTACATAGTGGGCGTAACAATAACCCCTTATGTAACATATGTCCGTCTTCCTACCTGGCCTTCTCTGGCCTAGCTTCATACAGCCGTCGATCTTGCATCTTTGTGTTATAATTTGACCCATAAGTTCTCCTTTGTGATTTAAGCGTTACGGGAGAACTTTTTTGTTCTCTTGCTACCTATTATACGCTAAAAACCCCACCGACTTCTATACGTCTGTCGTGGGGCGATACTAGTATTCTTTGTCTTTGTATCTACTGTTTACGAGAATACCCAGTAGATATGCAACTCATTGTATATTATTCAGTGCTTAGCTGTCAATCTGGTAGCCCATTATTGATATGTTATTAACCCTCATAGCCTCTTTGAGCTTCTGTATGTCGCCTAGTGATTGAACCTTGTCTTTGCCTATGTACTTCTTTAGTAGTAGCCTGAGCTCGTCTGGGTGATTGTACTCTTGGAGTTCTTTGTACCAGCTTTTGAGGCCGTCTGCTTTAGCGTCTCCTATCTTCATTACTTGTTTTCTAGGACTCATGACATTGCCTCCATAACCGCCTGAACTACGTTAGTAGTGACTGCATTACCACACATCTTGTATCTCTGAGTGTCTGATTCCCCAGCAGTCCAGTCATCAGGAAACCCCTGTAGTCGTTCGCATTCTACTGGGGTAAGCCTGCGTATGCTCGCACCATCGGTTGCCCTAGCTGTATTATCACTTGTCAGGTTTGCGGCAAGTGTAGCCGAAATATCGCTAGTGTAGACTTTTCTTTTATCTACATCTCCCTGAACTCTAAGGCTGACAAATGGCTGTCTGTTACCACCCTGCATTGTGTTCAGTGTTGGGCTTGCCCCCCCGTCTGAGTAGAGTCTGTCGTTAGAGTGCTTTGGCTGGTTAAGCTGGATAATATCTTTTCCGTTAGCTTCGGTGATAGGAAATACTTTTCGTCTACATTCTCCTCCAAGATGTCCGACAATGAAGATCCGCTCTCTGTTTTGGGGAACTCCGAAGTTTTTGCTGTTAAGTACCTGCCATTCAACGCTATACCCCAAGTCGGTGAGAACCCCAATGATTGTCGTGAAAGTCCTTCCTTGGTCGTGACTAAGTAAACCTTTGACGTTTTCGAGTACCAGATGTCGTGGCCTCTTTTCTTTAAGAATCCTTGCGATGTCAAAAAAGAGTGTCCCTCTGGTGTCGTTAAATCCAGCTCGCTTTCCAGCAACGCTAAATGCTTGGCAAGGGAATCCTCCGACAAGTAGGTCAAAGTCTGGGAGTTCTGAGGCATTGATTTTTGTTGCATCTCCATAGTTTGTGTGTCCATTGAAATTCCTTTCATATACTTTACTTGCGTACTCGTCGATCTCGGAGTAACCAACACATAGTGGTCTTGCGTTAGACTGGTCTGCAAGGCATTTACTAGCTGATCGTTCCTTGGCACTAATATCTTGCCCCTCCTCGGAGAAAAGTCCCGATCCTTCGTCTCCCTCCGAATACGTTTGCTTTCCTCCGACCTGACTTCTGTAAGCATTCTGTATTGCATATTCGAAACCTCCTATTCCGCTAAACATACTAAAATATCTCATAGTAACTCTTTAATCTTGTTAAATTCTACTTTAGTTAACCCAGTCACCTCATACTTCGTCTGCCTCTTATTCCTGACCACTTTAATTCTCCCACGCTTGAAGGTAGTTTTGTCGTTTACCCACTCAACCTCTTTAGCTGGAGGTGGTGTGTCTTTAGGGAACATGTCTATGTTTAGCTTGGAGTAGTCGTAGTTCTTCTCCATCTCTAAAGTGCTTTCTCTTAGCGCTTTCTCTATTGGTTCGTCTAGGAACTCTGGGTCTATTGGTTGAGACTTGAATGGTCTGACTATCTTTTCCATGATTTTTACCCTCACGTAATTAATTTGATGTTGATTCATATTACCACCACGTCGCCTTCTTATAGGTTGATCCGCACTGGCCTGTACACTTCCAGAACGATACAGCCTTTGACCACGAGCCGTAACGACTCTGCATATAACCAGTGAACCATCTGTCCTGGCATTCGTAGTCTGTTCGCCAGTTAGGGCATATACTAGCCATCTTGCTACAAGGTAGGCTTTGGCCTAAACCACAAGCTCCTGAACTCTTGTTGACTGCCGCTGGGTTATTCCCAGACTCTTTCTGGTATATGAACGCCTTGGCCTGGTCTTCTGGCATAGGATAGCTCTTAGGTTTAGCCACGGGCTTTGGTGGCTCTGGTTGAGGAGTGGGTGCTGGAGGCGGTGTTGGCGCTACTTCTACCTTTGGAGGCTCAGGAGTAGGCTCTGGTGAGGTCTGAGGGGCTATTTGTGCTGGTATCTCGGCTGCGTATGCCTGTTGGGTAAATGACTTAGTGGACAGTTTACTCGGATGCCTAAGTGTATAGCTCTTAGTTACAAACTGAGAGAAGAGCAGTGCTATGGCAAGGGATAGGAGTAGCGCTGCTATGATTGACTTTACCGAACTAGGTTCCAGTGGATCTTTCATATTGTTACTCATATTATACAGTACCTTTTATTACGTCCATACATTTCAGACTTAACTTTGATATTGGCTCTTTGTATAGAGTCTCTAAATCAGATGGGCTCCAGTCGTGTGTGTTAGTCACCATCATCCCATCTTCGTCTATCTCTGCATAGCATTCAGTGTAGGCGTGGCATACTCCACAGGCGATACCGTCGTAGTCTTCAGTAACAGCATCGTGCTTGCAGTCTGAGGCTATAACGTCTACCATCCAGTTCCTGATGTCGTCCTTCTCATCATCTGTAGCTGTAGCATATTCTTTAACAGCGTCTTCTACTTCTAGTAAACGAGAGAGAATCTCTGTGTCCTTAATTACCTTCTTTAGTTCGTTAAACATAGTCTTTTACCCTCCAGACTTTAATTGTTTATTTCTTCTTAGTGTAGAAGTGCTTGAATAGAATAACTATTCCATATGATAGTACGATTACTCCAGCAGTACGTGGTATCACCTGAGTCCGTGCTTCTATCATCCAGCAGTATGCACAAGCTATTGCTGAGGCTACTACTAGTGTTAGTTCGTATGTTGTTATGAAGTTTTCTTTGTTTAAGATCTTCTTTGTGTTTTTGATTACGTTCATTTTGTTGATGTCCTTTCATTTATTAACGTACCCATGATTATATACAATGGGTTTAACAATTGCAATACTGTTAATGCTTTAATAATCCTAGCAAAAAAGCGTATGCCCACTTAGTTGCTCCGACCTTCACATGATCGTTTTCAATTAGGTTTATCGTTTCTGTAGAGCATCCTAGCCTATCTGCAATCATGCGTTGAGATACCTTCTGGCCGTCCCATCTTAGTCTTTTGCGAGCTAGTCTAAATTTGTTGCCTTCTATTTTATCTATCTTCATGTTGTTCCTCCTGTGTTAATTGCCCAGCTATACGCCCCATCTCAGATCTTAGCTCAAGGGCTTGGGCTTCGTATCTCTCTGCTTGTTGGATGAGTCCTTCCGCCTGTCTCCTAGCCTCAAAAGCCTGCCCTTCTTTAGCTAAAGCTGACACTTCAAGCCCTCTATATGCGTTCTGCTGATGTTCATTCATACGCTTTCCCCTTCTTCTTTATGTTTAGATAGCTCCTGAACCCTGCGATCGATATAACCCTCCCAGTCTTCACCATACCTGTAATCATCTCTAGGGTATTCTCCATAGCCCCAGTCTGCTTTCATAGTTTCTAGCTCGGCTATCCTAGCTTCTCTAATCAATCTATCTACTTCAACTTGGGTGTAAGTCTTCTCTTTTGGTGGTAGGTCATACCATTCTCTCTTTGTCGTTTCCTCTCGGTTCTCTTGCTCTTGTTGGAAGTGTTGGAGTATGGCTTCTTTTGCTTTCTCTTTATCCTCCTTTGATACATCAATACCATAATACTCCTCAACGTGATTGTCGGTGAAGTCTTGCAGTACCTTATCTAAGAACTCTTCATTTACTTTACTCATACTATCCTTTCTTATTTAGTGTTATTAAGGGCTTTATCAAGAGCCTCTATTAACTTCTTTTTCTTGGTATCAACAAACTCTGAGAGCTTATCTTTGTCTACTTCGGCGTTTAGCACTGGGTTGCTAAGAACTATTTTCCTCAGCCTCTCAGCCTTATCGTAGTCATCTTGTAGTCTCATAAGAGTGTCGTACTCTTCTTCTATTTGAGATGGTAGGGTGGGTTCTACAAAGGGGAATCGGTGTTCAGTCTTCTCGTTAGGGATGCTTTTTGGCTCTTCTTCTATTTGAGATGGTAGGGTGGGTTCTATAGGGCAGTTGCAAGTAGTGTCTGCTGGCTTATCTCTATGGCATCTAGGGCAAGTATTGTAGACTACCTCTTCTTTGGGTTCTAAAGGAGCTATGAGTTTAGCTGTTGTCCTTACGTTTCCTGTAAACCTGAAGTCCCCTAGATCTCTAGTTCTGCGTTTAATGCTGTCGCCATTAATGAAAACATCGGCAATGCACTGGTTGTTATCCGTGTCCCATATCTCGAACTTATACTCGTAGTCTGGTTCTTTATCCCAAAATTGTTCTTCTTTGTGTGTGTTCATAGACTGCCTTTCTTTTTAAACTCAATCTTTAGCTCGTACCCCAGCACTTCTGCTATCTGAGCTAGAGTCTTTACTTTGTGAGCATCATAGCCAGCTTGGTAGTATCTGTGGAGCTGTGAGTGGCTAGTACCAATCCGCTCGGCTATCTTCCTTATACTAAGCTCAGACTCGTATATCATCTTAGAGAGCTTTAGAGGTATGTCTATTGAGAGGTCAATCCATTGTTTACTCATAGTTAATCCTTTCCTCCCTTAAGCTCTTCTTTGAGTTGTTTGATTCTATCTACCTTCCAAAATAGGTTTGGGTCTTTCCTTATCCCGTCTGAGCCTAATAGCCCAATGCTGGGTACTCTCTCAACCTCATCTATTCTTGCTTCTTTCTCTTTCTGGTTAATGAGGGCTAATAGGTTCTCTATGCTTTCGTTCACACACTTATTGCCTTCTTCGGACAGGTAGTCGTGTACCGAGCATTTATATCCTAGCCTAACTAGAACCTTTTCTATATCTTCTTTTAGGTTGTTAGTCATATCTAATTAAGTGGTTGATTAAGTTTAGTCTTCTTGGTAGCCATCATAACTGGAGAGTTTGGTAGGAACACGTTAAACACTACTCCCCTGTCTGTAGCTTTAGCGTTTGCGAGAATAGTGTTAACTCTCTTCTCCTCCTGCTTCTCCCATGATCTCATTAAACGTATCTTAGTCATCTGATGCCTCCTTTATCTTCTTGAATATGTACTTTAGGTTAGCGTAGTAATCGCCTCGTCCTGCATCCATAACCATTGTCTGCTTTGTACCATCATCGAAGTCAATCTCTAGGAAGTCGCCTACGCCACCCATACCCAGCATTTCGTCAAAGAAGATTCTGACCTTTTTGATCTTTCTACCCTCTTTACCTAAGAAGGTTTCATTTAGGAACTCTTGCTGATCTTGCGTCATGTTAAAATAACCTCGCTGTATTTGTCGACTCGTCTATCTGTACTTGTTTCCTAATAGTCAGCTGGTCTAGGCTCTCTTGTATATCTGGAAAGCCTGGTATACCTTGACTATACTCTTCGGTCTTCTCTTTATAGAGTTCGTACCTAGTATCTTCAGACTGCTTGGAGTATTTGATATCTCCATTCTCGTGGAGTTTACGTCTAGCTCTTGTAATGGATTCTGGGTTAGATACACGCCTAAAGTTCTGCTCTAGGCTTAAGTGGTCATCCCATCCCTCAAGCCTCCATACTGCTGGGATTAAGTCTTTGTCGTCGTCTACTAGCTTGTTATTGTCTTGGTAGACTCTGTAAACTAACTTCTCTTTATCTGTCATATTGATGTCCTTTCTTTATGCTACCTCTGATTATACTAAACCTATTTAATGAATACAAGGGGTGTGCATAAACTATGTGATCCAGAGAATTAAGGGGAGAGTGAACACAGCGAGCGTTAGGAATATAAGTAGGCTGGCTAAGATTATTACACCTAATGATACTAAGCCGATGATGTAGTCTATTGCCATTTGTCTACTGCCTCCATTACTTCTTGCATGAATTTAGTTACTTCTGTCTTTAGCATATTGATATAAACTTCGTCTCTTTCTACTCTGATTATGATGATTCTGTTCTTGGCATTCATATCTGGGTTGAATGATACAAAGTCGCACCACTTCCTGTTTGTAGCCCATAGTTGGCCTTGTACTTGGGCTTTGTACTCGTTTGGTAGTTGCTTAGTAGTTAGGATCTTCATGTGGGCTAGGAGTTCTGGGGACTTGATCTCTACTGTCCCATCCTCGCCTACTAACCCATCTGGGCTTGCTCCTGCCTCCAGGCCGTCTATTTTGATGAACCCGACCTCTTGTACCGTATTGCCTGTAATCGCCTCGTAGAGCTTACGTGCTAAAGCCTCACGCTCTGTTCCTTGAGCCATCTGCCATGAGGAGTACTCTTCGAGCTTTTTGTTAGTTAGTCTCTCGGCTACTACTTTAGCTTTGTACTTATCACGAGTGATGCCAGTACCACCAGCTAAGACTTGAGAGAACTTAGATGCGGTCGCTCTGCCTAAGCGTGCTTCAAACCATTCACTACTTTGCTGTTCCACCTACAGCCTCCTTTGTCTCCTTAATGAACTCATCCTCAGTTTGTTCTTCGCCATCTGCGTTGACTAGATCAGTGTTCACCTCTTCTGCTGGTGTAGCTTCGTACCCAGCCATCTTTACTATCCATCCGAAGGCTAGCCTGTATGCTTTACCTATTGCTCTTGTTTGAGCCATAGATGCTACTGCGTACTCTTCAAACGCTCCTTTGCCTCGTTCTTTACCTGAACACATTGCTTCTGCTGATCCTATGACTTCGTTAGTGTCTAGCCTG
>JAULBV010004340.1:0-10273 GCA_032358295.1 Pterothamnion heteromorphum | reverse complement strand
TAACCCCCTCTGTAAGCGGTGTGCGTCCCGCCACCGGGCCGTGTAGTATCTCTAAAAATAAACTTTGGTGCTGTATAGCCAATCGGGGCTATCGGAAAGAATTTCTCGTGTGTTAACCCCATCTGGAAACGGTGTGCGACCCGCCACCGCCGTTCATCATCCAGTGTGTGCGGATGTTGTGACACGTTGCTCCGATGCACGGTGTACCGCGAGGCGTGGCTTATAAACGTAGCACACGTATATACGTCCCGTAATCATACAGGATATTCCTCGTACTGTACGTACCCGTTTCGTTTCCGGGTGGTGAGGTGTTGGCGCCGTGAACCGCCGTGTTCCGCGCATAAAACGCGGAGTGTTGCGCCGGTCGAGGGCGATTTTTCCGAAGCATCCGGCAGCTTCGTGCCTACTTCGCGTCATCGTCGTGGAATCGCACGTGATCCTCGATGGCAAACAACTCGTCGGAACCGAGCAACGTGCCCTCTGTTGGCGGCTATCAGCGCGCCGGTCGTGACGCATTTCGTCAGCGTTGGCTGACGTCTATGCATGCTGCACATGGAGAAGTCGCGGCGCACAACGTGTGTGTGCGAATCGCGGAACGTGTCCAACGTATGGATCGCGATACCGCCGACTTCACGCGCCATCTTTCGTTGATGTGCCTGGACTTGACGCCGACAGGGAAGCGCCACATCTTGAACTTCGTGACCGAGAGGTATGCGCGGTTGTCGTTCCACCGCCTTAGGATCCCGGCGAATGAGCGCCTGTTTTCGGACTTGGCCTGGGTGCGGCAGCCCGCCGAGGTACCTAATGTGCGGTGGTTGGCGTCCGGGGCGCGCGAGGCCGTGATGGATGACTTGCAGAGTCGTGAGTCTGCGGACAGGCCAGTGGTCATGCGCGAGACGTTGGGTGCGTTCAGCACGCTGGCGGACTGCGACGGGGTCCCGTGGGAGGAGTATCGCAAGCCGCTGCCGGCCGGCCTTTCTGTGGATGCGGCGGCGCGCTTCCTCCTTGAAGCTCCCCGCGACTACGTGGCGACGCCGCCTCTTGTCTATGACGCGGATTGCCAGGTCGTAATCAATCCGGACGTCCAGAACGAGCAAGGGGGGTTCACGAACAACCCGCGTCTACCCGTGACGCTGGCGAGTCATGACTCGCCAGCGTCACGGGTAGACGTGGAACTGCAGTTCCACGCGTACGTCCCCGCGGCCTGGCGTGAGTTCGAGCGTCACCGGCGCCACAAGTTCCAGCGCTTCGTAAGCTGGCACCACGTGGAGGTCGACGGGCTCACCCTGGATGCCATCGACAACACGTGCTTGGCATTCCCGTCGTGGTGGGCTGAGGTTGAGGTCCTGTATGAGTTCAAGGCTCCGCTGGCGCCCATCCTCTCGTACCGCCAGTCGGAGGCGGTGGGATCGAGGCAGGCCGCGTTCGAGGTTGCGCTCCGGTCCGAGACGGTGCTGATGATCTGCCGCCACCTCATCTACGAGGCGCGCCCCGGTAGGCTGTGGTGGTGCCGTCGGCCGTGCGGAGAGACGCGCGCGCGATGCGGTTGACCGAGAAGCCGCTGGACACGTGCGAGCGCGAGGCGGAGCTGTGCGAGCAGTTGCACGGGATCCTCAAACACATCGACTCCCTGGACTGGCAGTCGTTGCCTGCCGGAGAATCCTCCGTCGAGTTCCCCACGATTCCGTCCCGCATGTTGAGGCATCGTGTTCCCGAAAAGGTCGGCCTTGTCACCCCCGTGTATGAGAACGCGGACTGGGTAGCTTTCGACGCCAAGGCGTGGGAGCCGATAGTGCCGGAGAAGTACGTGCTGCGGCCGGGCGAAGACGGCGTTGTGCCGGTTGAGGCCCCGCGCGTGGGACGTGTGTATGATAAGAACCAGACGGAGGCTCAAGCTTCAAAGGACGTCCTTTCTGCGTGGCGCGAGGCGCAAGTGGCGTAGTTGGCGTCCGGCGATGAGGACTGCGGTGGGGCCGTGCGCGAGGCCATGGCTCGCATCCTGGCGGAGGAGAAGGCAGAGACCGATGCGCGTCGTTCGCAAGCCCGTGACTCTGGCGGAAGTGCGTATCGCCGAATGTTGCGGTCGACGCCGTTGGTCGTGCCGAAGCCGAAGGGTTCGCCGCCCATCGCGAAGTCGAAACTGCGGTCCATCACTGCCGCGGCTGCGTATCAGGCCATGAAGAAGGGGGAGGTCATCCGCCTACTTGATGACGCCGATGATACCACGTTCGAGGACCTCCGTCTCATGCTTCTAGGGAAGAAGGCTGTGCCAGTGGTCGTTGCGGCGCCGAGGCGTTTGGAGAACCCCACGACGACGGAGCCGATGTGTATCGTCCCTGCGGACGATACGTCAGAGATCCAACCGACGACGGTCGGTACGGGGAATCCCACGACGAGGATCACGGGGAACTCCGGCGTCGGTGTGGGAGACGCTGTAGTCCCGAACGGTGGGACTAGCGAGAAGCCCGGAGGGGATGTGGGAGTCGGTGCCAGTGTTGCGGCGACTCCTGTGGTAGGCCCGCTTGGCGCCGGTGCCAGGTTGACTGCGCCAGTGTCTACCGGTGAAGCGTCCGTGGTGACGACGGCGGCATCGGCTATGGAGGTGGAGCCGGCTTTCGCCACGGATGCTGGCGGCCCTGTCGGTGCGCCTGCTCCAGTCGGCGACGCTGCGGTCAGGCCTGGAGATACTGCTGCTGAGTACCTTCGCGAGGATACTGTAGCGCAGAGTTTCGAGGAGGAGGAGTGAGGTGCGGCACTATAGTGTACAGTATAGTGTCATACATGCGAGTGTATCCCGGGACACTGTACTCTAGTGTATTGATCAGTGTCACACGTGCGAGTGTATGCTGGTACACTGTCTTCTGGTGTATTGATCAGTGTCACCCGTGCGAGTGTAAGCTGGCAACGTATGCGCCGTGTCTTTCGCAACACGTGTCGGGTTGCCTGTTTCGGGGTGTCGCGCAGCCGGATTCAATTCTCGTCGTCTGAGGGCGGAGTCGTCCGCGTCGCCATGACCGGGGGCGTGCGGATTTTCTTTCGTCGGCAATACCGTACGACGGCATTCCGTTGAAGGTGGTGATGTGGTTCCCATGTATCCTCGTCCGGACTGAAGCCTGCCCAACGGACGTGCATACCCAAGACTCCATTACGATAGGAGTGTCCGATGATTTTCTCGACCGTCCAGACGTCTTGGGTGTTCGCCCCTGGTGGGGGTGGCGAGGTCTCAGTTGCATCCGCGGGCTCATCCGGTGTTCGTTCATCGTGTACGTTGCTGCCTTCATCATCCGGGCGTGGGGATGGTGGTGTAGACCTTGTGGGCGCCGGTGTGACCCTGTCTAGCGAGACGCGTTCTTCCTCCCCCCTATCTCGATGACGATGGTTGAGTTCTCTGGGTGTATTCGAAGAACCCTATACGACCCGATGACCTAGGCTGTAACTTGTTCGTGCTGACGGGTGCCACCCGGTGGCACCCCAACCGGGCTATCGACACCCGCAGTGCGGGTGTAGATAGCCCGGTTGGTGCGTCTGCGTCCTCGTCGCGGCGCAACATCGAGTCATTGCGGAGGTACACACTCTGGTCGACGCGTGGAATGGGCCGGGGGCGGACACGAGCATCGAAGTCCTTCTTGTATGCGCTCTGACTCTTCGTCAGGGTCTTAAATGCCCGCTGTAACGCGCCGCGCAACTGAGTGTGGAACTCGTCTCGAGCCGACTCAGGGGAACGTCCGGTCATAGATGTAACCGCCTGCAACGCGACTGTCGACGGCGTTCTGGACAGCACCAGTTCGAATGGTGGGAGACCTGTAGCGCGATGCACTTGCGTGTTATACCCAAACGTCAGGGCGTCGGAGTACAAGTCCCAGTCTTTCTGGTTGTCGGAGACGTAGCGCCGGAGTGCAGACTTGATCGTTCGGTTGAACCTCTCTACCTGCCCGTTCGTCTGGGGATGGTACGCCGTGGTGAAGACGTTTTTGATGCCTAACGTCTGGCACACCGTCAGGAACATTTTCGACATGAACTGTGACCCGTTATCCGACAGTAGCTCCGCGGGTGGGCCGTATGCGAATTCCAAGTGAGTGCAGAAGGCGTGTGCCACCGTGAGGGCCGTGATCGTGCGCAGGGGAACCGTCCGCGTCAGCTTGGTGAAGCGATCGGTCATTACGAGGAGATAGCGATGTCCTTGCTTCGTTCGAGGAAGTGGTCCAAGAATGTCGATTGCGACGCTCTCGAGTGGTGCGCGGGCCGGAAAGAGTTTCAAGTACGAAGCGTGCTTGGTCAAGGAGATGCGTTCCTTCGCGCACTTTTCGCAACTTCGGACTGTGCGGTACGCGTCGTGGGCCATGAGCGGCCAATAGAAGGACGTCCGTAGCGTCATGTACATGCGTCGACTACCCGGGTGTCCGACTGCCGGTGGATAGTGATGGAGGTGTAAGATTCTCTCGCGAAGTGAGCACGGGACGACGACCTGTTCCCGTCCATCCACCGAAGCACGTCACACTAGCACGCCGTCGTCGTTGACGCGAAACAGTGTCGTTGGCGACGTGTCGATCGCCCGCCTGAGGCCTTGGCAGTACGAATCCCTGCCCTGTTCAAGTACGATTTCCTCCATCGTGACTGCGGACAGGTCCGTGTCCGGTACGGTCGGACAGACTATCTCCGCGTCGAACTCGTCGTCGTATTCGTCGAGAAACAGGGCGTCCTCGCAGGCCGTGGAGGTCAACTCTTCTTCCCGTACCCGCTCGAGTAGGCCTTGGGTTTCCTCGTCGTCGATGAGGAAGCACGGTATTTCTTCGTTCGGGATGACTGTAGTTTCTCCGTCCGTCTGGAGACGGGAGACTGCGTCGGCGATCTTATTCGCAGCCCCCTTCTTGTATACGACTTCGTAATCGTATTCGGACAAGCGGAGCCGCCACCTCGCGAGACGTCCATGGTTATTCGTGTCGCTCAAGTGGAGTAGCCATCGTAACGCTTGATGGTCTGTGAAGATTGTGAAATGCGTTCTTTCCAAGTAGGGCCGGAGGATCGTAACTCCCCAAACGATCGCCAAGCATTTCTGTTCGGTCGCGGAATAGTTCTTCTCAGCTGGTATCAACGAACGACTCCAATATCCGACGGGGTAACGCTTACCGTCTTCGTGTTCCTGCATTAAGGCGCAGCCGATCTGGTATTGGCATGCGTCCGTGTCGATGGAGAACGGAAGACCGTACCGCGGAAGTCGGAGGACTGGAGGGTTAACGAGGACCTCCTTGAGTGTGTTGAAAGCTTCCTTTTGCTGTTCAGTGAACGGGGAGAGAACGTCCGCCTGTTCGTCTTTGGTCAAGGCCGTGAGGGGTGCCGCTATCCTGGAGAAGTTCTTCACGAATCTTCGGTATACGTTACACAGACCGAGGAACGATCGCACCTGTTTCTTCGTGCGGGGTGGGAGGGCCTTTCGAACGGCGTCTTTGTTCTTGGATGCGACTTCTAAGAGGCCGGGCCTGATCACATGTCCCAGGTACTTGACGGACTTTTGGAAGAAAGCGCACTTCTTCAGCTTTAGGGTGACACCAGCGTCGCGGATTAGTTGCAGTACCTCTTCGACGTGCTTCAGGTGCGATCGAACGTCTTGCGAATAGACGATGATGTCGTCGAGGTATACAAGGCACGACTTCCACTTGTATCCGGCGAGGAGGATATCTATGGTGCGTTGGAACGTGGCCGGAGCGTTACAAAGGCCAAAAGGCATGCGGGTGTACCGGAAAGTCCCGGAGTGGCAAGTGAACGTCGTTTTATCCTGGTCCTCCTTGGCAAGTCCGATTTGCCAATATCCGCTGTTACAATCCAGTGTCGTGAAGTATTGTGCGTCCCCGAGTGAGTCGATCCACTCGTCCATCTTTGGGAGAGGGTACGTATCCTTCACCGTCAGGGCATTCAACCTTCTATAGTCGACACAGAATCGAGTGGACCCGTCGGGTTTGGGAACTAGGACAACAGGGGCGGACCACTCTGACGAGGCCGGTTCGATAACCCCTTTCTCCGTCATGCGATTGACTTCGTCTTCAATCAATTGACGGGCCCTCGGTCCTGCCCGGTAAGGGTGTGCCCTATACGGCAAGGCTTCCGGTTTGAGCCTAATCCGGTGTGGAGTGACGTTGATTTCTCCGAGGTCGCCTTGCCACATCTCTTCGTGTTTTCCGAGCATGTCCTTCACCCTCTTTTGCTCTTCGCCTGGCAGGTGGGACAAGTCTACGTCGTCAAGACTTTGCGCGGTCGGCGGATCTAGTTCCGTTCGGAGGAGTTTGGTGCCTACATCCACTGCAAGCACTGGTTCGGGCGTGGCGTACGGTACAGCAGCGCCTAGCACCTGGCGTTTGTGCAGAGGCCTAGGATTGTCGGAGAAGTTGGCGACTATGACGGAGAAGGCAACGTTTGCCTTAATCTCCACCACTCCGTTCGTAAGTAGTGCGCGGTGTCGATCGAAGAGCCTGTCGTCGGGTTGCATGAAGAAAGTTCCGGCGTCGTCGCACCTGGCCATGACTACCGTCTCGCTGTGCGGCGGCAGAACCAGAGCTTTTGCGAGCCGGATCTTCCTGCAGACCTGACGTTCCGTCTCGCGATCGTCCGAGCCTCCTTCCTTCGGTAAGGTTGTGTGTCGCACCTTCATAGCGTGTGCGGGTCGCCTGTGGATTGGGGTAGTTCCCCCGTCATTGAAGACAACGGTCCGATGTTGTGGGAGCACGGCGTCGACGTGCTTCTCTAGGAAATCGCAGCTTAGGATAGCGTCTGTCGATAGACGCGAGACAACGATGAACGTCACGCGACATTGGTACTCGCCGAGGATTACTGAGAGCGTCGTAAGCCCTCGGCTCCTCAGTCGCCTGCCGTTGGCGTCTTTCAACTCGACCCGCCTCGTGGCGTGTCTAGCTTTCCAAGGACGTCCTCCGATAGGACGTCTTGGGCGATGAGGTTCGGACCAGCGCAGGTGTCCAGTACTGTGAGCACGGCTCTAGCATCTTGCCGGTTGGCACCGATTAGGGCGGCGACCTTGTAATTGAACCGGCTCAACGCGAAGACCGGGTCACTCGACTTCTCGTATTCGACTAAGGAAACGTCACTCGGGAGGCCGAAAGGACGATTGTCCTCTCCGATGTGGGACATTCGCTGTCCGGGATGACGGCTGAAATGTCGTGGGGAAGAAGTGCTTTCCCGAGCTTGAGGAACTTCGCTCTGTTCGCTGTCATCCGGCGTGTCAACCCACTTCGTTTGGGGTACTGGGTGTGGGTCTACCGCAGTCCCCGCTACTCTTTTCCCTGTTCCGGTACTGGGTTTCTGGGGTCTAGACCTGCGACGTTGAAGCAGTAGCGTGGAAGCAACGCTCGCTGTTGGTCACTAAGGCCTGCGATGCCTTGTCGCACTCGATCGCGGATGTCTGGAGTGATTATCGGGCACTCACTCATGTAGTGGTCCGGTCCGGCGCATAGGTGACAAACGAGGTGTTCTTTCGTGGCCACCCTACGGTTCTCTGCTCCGGCGGCTGGCCGATAGTTCTTCCAGCCGGGTTGGGAATGGCTCCAACGATCGAGGGCCGGGTTGAGGTTTCGGACGAACTTCTCAAAGGCGAGGACTGTCTCGTGGTCGTCTTCGTCCTTTGACGGCTCGGTGGTCGTGGCGGAGGGAGGTAACCCGTCGTCAAATTGGGATGAGGAGCCCTCGTCGACGAGGTTAATGTTGGCTGCGGACTACGAACCACCGTGCATCTGGGACAGCGGCCCGTACATTGAGTCCGACGTGTCGTCTACGAAGCTGACGGCTGGGCGTCTCGGTGGCACGTTAGGTCGGAACCTCGAAGGGTACCTCTCAACCATCCCCATTCGTTTGGGTTTCCGAGATCGTTCCGTCCGGCCATAGGACTCTGCGGCTTCGATGACTTCGTTGAGAGTCTCGTATTTCCCGGGGAAGTTCTGTCGATCCCTCGTGACCGACACGCTGACGGCCGTTGTCAGCCCCTCGAGGAACTGAGTCACCTGTTCGTCTTGGGAATATACGCCGGCTAGTCGACTGAACTTCATCATCAAGCGGTGTCCGAACTGCTGTTCCGTTTCGACTTCCGTCTGTCGCAAGCTGCGAATCTCCATCACCGTGTTGTGGATGTGGGTGTCTTTTGCATACGTTCGCAGCATGAATTGCACCGCGTCGCAGTACGTCTTAATGCCCACGGAATGCTTGTCGACGGCATCGTTGTGCAGCGCGGCCGTGAACGCTATCTTGGCTGACCCATCGAGGAAGGTCTTGAAGATGAGTTTGGCGACCCCTTCCGGCATGTCGAGGCTGTTCGCTTCCTCCTTGAACGAGGCAAGGAATCGCAGGATCGCAATCGGATCGGACCCGTTGAACTTTTGTTCGCCGAGGGCAATGGCCAACGGCTGTACGTAGCGCTTCATCGACCTCTTCCGGGTGAGACCTTCGGAAGAATCTCGGTTGTTGAGCCTATATGACTTATACGATAAGACGAGGCAAAACTTCTTGTTGGCGGGCGTCAATTCCGTCAGTCCTGTGGAACTATCGTCTGTTCCCTTTGACGCGCGTTTGGCTTTGCGATCCGCCTTGGCGCTAGGAGTCTTCGTTTTCTCCTTTTTGGGGCGGCGGTCGTTCTCGCTGTCACTCGTGTCCGACGAATCCGAACTCGACGGCGGCGAGCCATCCGGGTTGCTTTCCTTTTTGGGTACTGTCTCCTTCGGACGAGACTCAGTTGCCGATTGTTGGTTCGTCTCCAGTTGTGCGACTCTGGCGGTTAGAGCGTCTATGATCACCGTCTGCCGTCCGTTGGCGAGTTTTTGGTCGGTGTTAGCCGTCCTTTGAAGTCCCGCGAAATGCTCCATGTGAGCGGTTACGTGGCGGGGGATCTCCACGGCCAGGAAGGATTGAACTTCTTCGAACAGTTCTTTCTCGACGTGTCCTTCGAGCTTGCGGAGACGCTCGTCTAGGCGAGCTTCCACTGCGGCGGCCGCTTTCCCGAAGTCCTTCGTCGCGGCCAGGATGACCTCGTTGAGAGACTTCTCCACCTCATTGACTTGGCGAGATACAAGTCGGGGGCAGGCCGCCAGGGTTTCTGCGACTACTGCGGCTTTGACCTTTTCGATTAGGTCTGTTCCTGCGACCATACGGTCAATCGCCGAGTCCGTCGGGTCCACTTCGACAGTGTCGTTCTGTTCTTCCCCGGGAGGGAGAACGGAACTTCCGGCGACTCTGTTCCGGCTGGTGTCGTTCCCAGCTGTTTCGCTAACCTCCTTCGCAGGGGTCGTGAAAACCTCCTCCGATCCTTTCGGAGGATCGTTCGGACGCATGGGTTCCTGCGGCGCAGGGAGCTGGATCGGGACCGGCTTGAAACCACCCTCCTTCGGCGGGCGGTTCGGTGAGGCAGATCGGCCTTTCACCAAGTTAGCCACGCGCGGCAGATGGGCATCCTTGCCTGGCTTCGAAGCCGGAGCGGCTTCGTCCCTCTTTCCTTTGCCGGAGGTATGGCTCTCTGCCCTACGTTTGGCAACTGGATCGGGTAAGCCTTCCGGATGAGGCGGCGGGCCTCGAGCGCGTCAAGAGCGATCAGACATCGGGATCTGCAGATCGTTGGCCGTCGATGGTTCTAGGGCGATCGAAATGTCCCTAGTTCGATTCTAGGTCGGGAGACCAAAATGTAGTGCAACGAGAGCACGAGCGTCGGGAGACCAGTTTCCGAGTCGGCGAAAACTACCGGCACTGACAGCGAACGATGCTGTAAAGGGTCTGTGACGGGAATCGTCGTGGGACTGTAGGTATACCACACGTCGGTATGTGGAGATAGCGACGAGGGATGCTCTCGGGGTGAGCGGAAGAGGGATTGTTGTCAACGAGCACGGCGAGGCGAGAGGGCATAGCCAAGGGCAAGAACAACACACACACCAACGAACGGTGTGAGGCGGAGGAAGAGGTTGGGACGCGGGATCGAAGGGGTCAGAGATCGAAGGGGTCAAAAGGGATAGGGAAAAAAGGGTGCAGAAGGGGTCAAAGGGGTCGAAGGGATCGAAGGGGTCGTGGTAAGGGGTGCTAGGGTAGCCCGCGGATGCTCACATGCGCGGCGCATATAATTAAATGTAGAAAATAAGGAGACTGGTACAACATGCGTGTCGAGGCGCTTCGCGCTCGAGCAGAGGGAAACGGCCATGGGTGGGCAACACTTGACTTTTAATCGGCGAATCTACTGTAGTGGTCCTTAAGTACTGCGCGTAGGTTCGCTACACGCGGACAGGTGGCGTCGTAC
>JAULBV010004229.1:0-10276 GCA_032358295.1 Pterothamnion heteromorphum | reverse complement strand
CCAGTTTTGACCCCTTACAGGCCTCCACCCTCTTCTTGTACGCCTTCTTCGCCTCTTCCCTACGCGCAGCCACAGACGATGTACCCAGCCGCTTCGCGTATTTCTTCCGCGCAGCGCTCCCGTCATCGCTCCACAAACTCTCCTCATCCGTATGCTGCTCCTTGGAAACCCGTGCCGCACTACGGCTGCGTACCCTCTTCACCCTAGCACCGCCTTCACAGCTTGCCCCACCGCAACCACTCTCACCCGTCTCCCTTGTCCCAATACTTTTCGCATTTCCACCGCCCTTTGTCGCCTGTGCCGCGACACTCTCCGCCACAGAACCGCCATCCGACGTTTCTTGACTCCCATCACCGCCATTATTCGTACGCCTGCGCAATCGAGACTTCGTTCGAGTGCTGTTACCCATGGTAATCGTTCCGTGCTTTTCTTTCGTAAACGTAATAGCAGTAGAATTGCAAAGTAGTTCGAACTATTTGTTCCTGTGATGAGTTTCAATTTCCTAAACGAACGCATCACACCACTACATTCAAGTGCAAACACAGATTTCCTCCGACAACGCCGGCAATGCTTATATCCTACGTAGTCAACTCCAATATCTCCATATACCTCCCTACCTCAAGACTGCAATTCTCATTCCCTGTGCCAATATCCTAAATACATTTTCTGTTCGGAACATCATGGATTCCTTCATTAGTCCCGTAAGAAATCATATCCGCACACTACGTATGACATATATCGCCCAATGCCCCATACTCTTATCAACATATGATCCAACAACACTGCATCACTCCAGCTCAATTTCAAGAACAAGCAACCACGCCTCCGTGCGTCCATTTCTGATATTCCTCCACAACACCTTCGGTTCGCCTTCCTCTGGGATGAACCTATAGTTTTATGTACTAGCGTAGAACCACCACGCTCCATGTACGCTTATATTCGTAACTCTCGCCTTTTCCTTTTTACACGTGTAAAAGAAGGGTGCAACTGTACTGTAAACATTTACTCCAATAGTGAACAACCATTCTCATTATGCACGTCATTAACAGCCATGGTCCAATTCAACTTATCGTTCTACCCAATCTCCTACCTTACTAAAAAAAAATAATAAACATTCCTAACCACACCCAAACATGCGTGCTCTTATACAGCCGTATATACTACAAATCCGCCAACACACCCCAACTTCCATCGACTTCTATACATACATGTACCCTGTGTTTTACCAAGAACGAAAAAAATAAAAGATATGCATCAATTCAAAACTTCACAATTTTACATCACCTTCATTTCTCTAAACCCCTTTCACATCCTTTCCCTATTTCTTCTTATCGTCCGCATTATCAAGCTTTCCCCTCAGATACCCTCGAAGCTCACCCCAGTCACCACGGGCAGACCGCTCTCCCATCCCCGCGTCGCGGAACATCCGTTTCACTGCCCGCACCTCAGCGGATACAGGTCGCCCCGCTTCCGAAGATGTACCGGCGCCGCTACCATCCCCAGCCTGGTCAGCCTTCTCAACCCCATCCTTCCCCTTCGGACTATCGGCCTTCTTCTCCTCCAAACGCGACGAGTTACTCCTGGACGGAGCTGGTCCGGTTTCCATGCCCGGCGCTGGCCCTTTACCCTTCTGCGCCTCCAGCATCCTTTTTCGCCCGATAGTGGCCTCTTGCGGTCTACGACCACCTCCAGTTACAGTCATACGAGACGTCCGGAACTCCTTTCTTGCACCGCTTTCATCATCGTTCGACTCATTCTCCTCATCGCTCGATTCACTCTCCTCACCGCTCGACTCACTGTCCTCGTAGCTTGACTCACTCTCCTCCTCATAACTCGACTCACTATCCTCCTCGCTCTCCGACGACGTCTCAGGATTCTCACGCCGTGTCCGACTACGTCCACGTCCCTTCTTCACCCCTCCAGTGCCACCGGTGTTCTTGACTGTGGAAGACTTCGCAACATTCTTCTTGGGCGACTCACGCACCCTACCCTTTTCCTCATTCTTTTCGGCTCTGCCACGAATATTTTCGGCCGGGGTGGCGCTTGTGTCCGTCACAATAGCACCGTCTGACGCGTCCCGCGAAGCACCAGCGCTGTTACCGGTGTTACGAGAACGCCTCCGAGACTCAGACTTCGTTCGCGTACTTTTACCCATGGTATTGGATTAAGATTTCGTTGAAGCTTACAAATAAAGTGGAAAGAATTGATATATGCGTTGGGGCACTGCGATAGAAAGGTAAGATACAACAAATGGTTCTTCTGTGTAGCTTTTTTTTAATCGTTCCGGAACGCCTCACAACACCCAACGTTAGGTGCTACCGCGTATTTCACATGCGTCCCGCCGGTTACACCCCGACTGGACCAAAACAACAATACCCTACTTCGCCCATATGCAACAACAACACGCTTCTTGTATTCTTCACTTCAACGAGATATCATATTACTTTGAACTTTTATTTTTAAAAAACTCCCTAGACACCTTTCCTCATCGCATAGCTTCTTCCCTTTACTTATCTCAGATGATAAGCTACCAAACGTTTTCTTCAAACTTCGTCCTACTTCCATGATCCACTCAAACTTTTCGAACATGCCCAGGTCGTCATCGCAATTTCCGCTACAAAGTCATATACAACCTTCCATCCGTTTCCCTCACCTCAATACGGATCCCGCACATGCTTATGACTAAGCCCACCACTCGCGCTCCCCACCAGTACAATTCCAATACCCTAATCACTTCTCTGCTATGATTGAAAACGATGTATCACCTATGTATGCACCACTGATGCCAGGTACCATTCACATCCTTCATTCCTACCTTCATATTTCAAATATAACTACATGTCCACCTTCTCTTTTCCTCCAGTCAACTAAAGAATTGTCTGAATCATGTGACCATACTATCTGGCCAACCCCACTTCTATACACGCATTCGAAATCGCGGCATAACTTTCATAGACTCCTTGTTGCACGCTTACCGTTCTCACTACAGCTTCAGCCTTATATGCATCATACAATTCCTAACCGGTTATTTCTTACCTACCCCCGTCCATGCACGGACTTGTCCCGTTCTTACGTACCAGGCAAGGTTCAAGTGCATTCACAAAGCCCTGCACCATCTAAACTCCATATTCACTCATATTCACTTGCCCACGAGATTGGCAAAGCATTTGCAGACTCTTACATGTACCCAAACTTCCCCGGACCCTCTCATCTACTTGGGGAATTTAGTGTATTAACCTTGCACCCTATATGTCACAGAAGCGCGTTCCAAGTCGTTTCGTAAATATCCCTTATCCACTCAAGCTTTCACATCCCTCTTCAACTTTCTACCCTTCCGCCCCGTATGCCCCACCAACGCCTGCCTCTGAATTTCTTCTGACTGCAGCATGCCGATTTCCCTGTTGTTCTCAAGACGTATGTGGCCAGTACACGCCGTTCCCCGATAAATCTGTCCTGTAATTTATCACTGCACTGATGCCAGGGAAGGATACGGGCTCCGGATCGAATCTCAGCGTACCACTCACACAGGCTACGGCGATGATGGCCGACAAAGTGTTCAACACTATTCCGCATATACCCGGTACTTCCTATCACCTCCGAAAGCGAGATCAACTGGACGGGTCGACCTCTACTATCCTCCTCCTTCAACTTCTTGATATTGCTTACTATGTGGTTTGCCATCCGAATCCCAGGCACGGCTACATTTAATAGACGCATCAACAAGTCCTGGCAAGTGACGGCGAACAACTCGCAACAACATCACACGCATAGCCCCATGTTTCCCACGAAGACGTCCTCTCCTATCCGCCTTTTACATCGTGTCGTCATCAGCGACAGCTTCAACCCGCAACTCCAAACCGTACACTCCGTACCAGTTATCGCCTCCCGGCCTTCTTCTTCGCCGAACCCCTCATCCCGTTACATTAAACATCCATCCGTTCCCATCCCCTCCTCTTCTCACTTTCCTCCTCTTCTCCACGCCCTCATATCTTCTCTGCGCAAGCAACATGTTATCTTCCCACCCTCCTTGCCCTCCCACCGACTCTGCTCATCCACCTGCGCTCTTCCCCCCTCCACCCCCGCCCCCCTCCGTTCCGTGTAACCGTCACACACCCTGTCTTCACGTCCCTCCCCCACCACCCAACAACCCATCACCCAACTCCCTACCCCGACCACCCCACCTTCAAACATGTCGGACGTGTCGGACCTCTCCTTCCATTTCTTCAACCCGAACTACCTTGCCGCCCTCGGCATCACATCGCACGAGGATGCCATTCGCATCCTGCACCCCCGCTCCGAGGAGCCGGCCTCCGAACGCGACTCGCAAATGACGTCCTCCGACGACCCGGCCTCCGACGACGACAACTCTGGTCCGACGGCCTCCCAGTCGGTCGCCCCGGCCACAATGACCGACACGAGCCCTCCGCCTGCCATTCCTCCGGGTACTACGCCTGGGAGCTCCACGAATGTGAGGCGCTCGCTCCGTCTGGCCAAGAAGAACGCGCGCCGCTCGCCGCGACTCGCCGCCAAGAATTAGTTAGAACCTGCACACGCGAGGGTATGTAAACGAATTGCACAGTTTTCTTCCTCAACACAACTGCGTAGCCTGAACCACCGGCAGTTGCACGCGTCACCGTAACACAGCAGCATTAGCAACAGCGGCCAAAACCTGTACGGGGAAGGAGGACAACGAGGTGAGCTACAACCGCATATGTGGTCAATACCTTTATTTAGCGATTTCATGCAATATTAAATCAGATGCTGGCTCCAGGAACGGCGGCATATTTTTGTACTAAACCAAAATATTAAGCGGAAATTTTAATTATACAGTAGACATCAACGCTACAAAAGCACAAAACGGAAAAAATGCTAATCAAACGCCAATCCCCCCCCCCCCCCCCCCACGTACGAACCATTCCCAACGTGCCGCCGCGTTTCATGTCTCATTTCAACTCAATTTGTTTATCACGATGCCTGCATATGATCAACAGTGTATTTAATGCCACAGAAGATGAAGCTTCCGAGTTGATGAAACACATCGTCACCTACATCGCGGTGCAAGCCGCATATGACATCTTGCTTGCAGAAGGGCCGCAACCAACGGCATTCATAACTCTCGGTTCTGAATCGTCGCCGCCCCGAGGCCTCATGTTCCGTCCTTCTCGCAGTTTTCATTGCGCTTTTCGCCAAATGACGAACTGCGTCCTGCAAGCTGCCGGGGTCTTACGACAAGGTGACGCTTCCAATTCCGAGAGGACATCACGTCTGGAGATCGAGTACAGGCATCGCGACAGTAACGTACACATCCACGTTGCATATAACGTGCCGACATACGATGTGGTTCCTACGAACCACAGTTACACTGTTATCAAGGTGATCGGCTTTGACGTGGACTACGACGTTGTTCAATAGAGATCGAACTTTGCTATACAACGTATAGCGTTCTATTCAAACAACTGCGTGACCTCGTCTTGTAAATGTCGAATTGTTTAGTGAAATTGTCCTCTCGAACTTCAGCATATTTGCTGCTTCCTTCTCGCCACGGTTGGCGCGTAAAAATACAACTCGAAGTACAACAAATAAAAAATAAATAATATGCCTGATTTTGTGTAGGCACGCGGTACAGTTACTTCTTTTTCGCGCCCGCCCACGTCCAAGTCGATGCCATCCACCCACCCCAATTCCTACCCACCCCCCCTCCCCCACCTGTGCTGTCCGGCTACGTTATCTTCAGTTTCCCGCGTACTCTTCTACAACATGACCTCCCGTACCCTGCCTCGGTACCATGACATGGTATTGGCGATTGCGTCCGGCGATTTAGCCGCCCCCGGTGAAGAAGAAGGATCCATTGGTAATATGCGTGACCTCCTCCGCCTCTTCGGGAATGGAGCAGCCTACAGGAGGCTGATCAATGAGTGGCGAAGCTTATCGCCCTCAATTCCCATCGGGGAACCTGTCCTTCTGGAATACTCTTCCCGCAAATTCGGCTTGGCATTCGTCGAGACTTCTCGCGCCCTTATCGACCCCTCCATGCGCCGGCTTGTTTCTTTCGAGTACGTCCCAATGTTCCGGCGTGTACGCATTCACCTTTTCCGCGACGGCCAGGGCACTGCCGATGTGACTGTGAGGAAAGTGACAGGCTTCGGAGTTCGCGTCCACCACAATTAAACAGTTAGCCGCAGTGCTCATTCCTGACCGTATCCCACTCCATCTATAGAACACGGCGAACCCCGATAGCATTGACCAATTGATCCTATGCTCATTTGCTGAACCCAGTCTTTCCTGCCAAAGTTAATCTTCACTGGCAATGAAGGTTTATCGAACGCTAACTTGTACTGATTTCATTCATCACCGTCATCCACAACCCTGTACACAGGCCCATACGACCCATAGAGTTCCTCGCCTGCATTAATATTCCTAGTTGCTCTAACTTCGAGAAAGTCATCGTTCAGGATGTCACCCGAACCATCCACGTTGCGGTACTCAAACTTCACGTTCGCGTCACGAAGCACGTTCACAGTGGTGTCCAAGTGAAGCTCCTTGTCTCCGACGTAGTATCCAGGACAATTAATGAACCGAGCGACACAGAACGGCGCCGGAACTATGAACCGCCCTCGCTCTTCCTTCTCACCGGCAATTGCGACTGTTCCACCACAGAATGCGTACTTCTTGAAATCTGCTGCAGTGACCGACAGGACTCCTTCTCCATACCTGTTACGTGTGTGCGTATACTTGTTTAGGTCGTTGTAAACCAGCGTCCCGTAATATGTGCACACCAACTCACCTCTCCCAAAGTTCTTCGAGGCAAACAGTCCTCGGCAGGCCAACTTGCTCTTGATCAGGCTGCGCCACACCACCACATTTAGAGCAAGAGCCTCCATTCGAAGCAAAACCTCTGGGTCCATGTGGTTCACAGCCGTGCGCACAGATAAAGGCATCCGGTTCCACGGCGTCATCTTGTATGTCCTAGTGAACGTCGGGTTCCCAGTAAGAACACCAAGGGCTTGTAGGATATGCTTCGGGAACTTCTGGTACTGGGGCACTCCGGCCGGTGGAAACCAGACGGAATCCTGCTTCTTTGATGTGTTCCCCTGATGCAACTGACCACTGAGAACTATGCGTGCAGCGTTCCTCACTACAGCGGAAGAAGGCACTGGACGAACAGCTCTGATGACGGCATTGGCGTACGCCTCCAGCACCCGCGTAGTGCCCAACTTGAAACATGTCTTGTCAATCTCACAACCAATAAACCTTCTCGGTTCCTCCGTCGCTATGCAAGCTTCAGCAGTTGAGAATGTCCCAGCGAATAGATCCACGACTACATCTCCGCCTTGCGTGTATTGCCCAATGACCTCTGCTAGCAAGCGAGCGCTCATTTGATCCTTACGGACCATAGAACCGCCAACGGCTTCATCCACGTCACCGAAACAAACAGCTTCCGGTGCAACAACTGCAGGTATCTGTGCCATGACGTTCAACCATCTGGGGTGCATATCTTCAATAAATCCCTGCTCTTTGTACGACACTCGAACTTGCTCTCCAATGCTTGCGGAATGCTTCCAAAAGTGAACAGCTGAATCGTAACCATTCTGGTGCGTGTACGACCGATGCCTGTGTGCGCTTGTAAACGCTACTTGCTTCACGAAAATCAAGGCATCCCGTTCCGCGCGGAAGACAGTTCCGGCCGTACACTCACACGCATCGCCCTCCACCAAACCTGTGCTGGACCCAGTTGAGAACTCACCGTTTCCATTGTACAATACGAGTGCTTCATGCCAGGCTGCAAACTGGGTACTGGAACAGAAGATCATGCCATGACCACCTGGCTTCAGGAGTTCATCGAAGACAGCGACCACCTTTGCAATCTCGTCATCCCCAAGGCCTTCGTGAACGCATTTCCCATTGACACATTCGCCAGTGCAGTACGGAGGTGAGGTAACAATGAAATCCACAAGACCGTTGATAGAACCACCTTGCCCCATTTCGTAGTTCATCTCCAGGTTTTCAAACGAACACGGCCATGTAGTGACAATCATCTTCAAGTGCTTGTTGAGAACTGCGACAGCCGACTGTACCTCCTCTCGCCCTCTATCACCATCTTCAACAACCCTTCTCGGCTTCGGCACAACCAGTGGATCACCAGGTCCATGACTTTCCTGCACAGCAGCTGCATACCCTTCCGAGTTGAAACCATCACCACTCCCCAACCCCGATGTGAAGGGATCTCTGAAGCCTAATCGGTTGCGAACGCTGAGAGGGATCCCACGAGCACGTTCCGCCACGCTTCGCCTAGAGCACTTGAACTGTTCAAGGAACTTGATCACCACTGACTCCTCAGCATCGTACAACTGGTTATTCCGAATAACCATGCTAATGTCGAACATGAACATTTCTGCAATAAAGAACAGATCGTCTTCTACGGATGGGTCGGAGCTCTGGCGAGGAAGACTTCTGAACCGTTGGCAGACGTCTTCTTTCGATTTCCGGGATGCTTCAAGTGGTCCATCATCGCATTGTGTAGCCCGGAGGAGACCTGTCTCTGCATTTCGTTGAAGGAAAGGCTGGACCATTGCTTGAGCGTCACCCAAACCAAAACCAGTCGCAATCAAGTCCCACATACGATTCACGTGTTGCACCCCACATCCCACACGCGTTCCAGCATTCACAGCACCTCCAGTGACCAAAGAATCTCCAAAGCGGAACCGCTTCCTGATCTTCAAGGTTTCCATCACTGCCAGAATTCCATGGAAGTACAGAACGACCTCGAAGTTTGTCGGAACGCTGATCAGAATCATCTTGTTGCCTCGGGGACGACCTTTGGTGACCAGTTGCGGAAGGAAGATCGACTGGATCACGTACGCCGCAGAACCTCTTCCCACGCCAAAGAAACTTTCATAGGCATCTCGAACTTCAACATCCCGGTGAACGTATATCGCCATTGCCCGGGCTGTGCGCATGTTCTGCAGGATCGAAGGTCGTTTGAACATCGCAAGGATATCATTCCCCACGTCTCCCCTTTCCCGGCAAGTGCTTCCAACTTCTTGGTCACCTTTGACGCATTCCCGAGCACGCGTGGTAGATCGAATTCGCGTACGCACTGCTTCGGCTTCTGGCAACTCGGCGTCGGCTATGCGACTCGCAAGCGTTTGGTTCGTGTCTTCGAGAAGGTTGATGCAGGGAAAGAACAGATCGTGCAAGAACAGTCGCGTCAAAAGGGTCACAAGCGGTACTTCCCTGTTGCTCATGACGGAAGTCGCCTAGGCGAGAACCACAGTAAAACTCTCACGGATGATGAAGATATGACGGTTGAGGCGATGAGCGACGGTGGTCGGTAGACCGGACCGGGAACATTTACATTCACGTCGTCTACCCTGTTCAAATGAACAACCCACACGTGTTCCAGCTCATAATCCGGCCTTATTCTTGCAATATTTTCA
Organism: Pterothamnion heteromorphum; assembly: GCA_032358295.1. Classification (NCBI taxonomy): domain Eukaryota; phylum Rhodophyta; class Florideophyceae; order Ceramiales; family Ceramiaceae; genus Pterothamnion; species Pterothamnion heteromorphum. Next base: position 839 of record JAULBV010004229.1, on the reverse strand, counting down.
TTGGACAATGGTCTCTCCGCATACACTTGTCAGCTATACAATTATTAAAGACCAGCGCGATTTTCAAAAATATCATTTTAAATCTCTCCACAACTCCCCGTTCCTGGTTGACGGCGTTCACTTCGTAGAAGGCGGTCTGCACGTTTGCACAATTTCTTGTGACGTATCGATCGTGAACATAGCCATTCGTTAGCATCGGACAGTAATATATAGGCGGGGAACCTCACACGTATGTGCGCTCATAAAACACTATTATGTGTACGAGGAAGGCGCGAGACCATGGTCTGCGTACACGTGGCATGTATTCGGAATTATGTTTTCCCTCTACATTTAGTTTCTACGTATTTAACTGTCTGCCACGTATGCACACGTGAACGATCTCAAAATCATCACCATTTGGACAGCAATATTTCTTGTCGACCACAGTCTACTTCCACGTGTTTAAAAATCAGCGTTACATTATGTTATTACTCAGCCACACATCTTCAACGGCAGGAATCTGGTGGTCCGCAATGAGATTAACGCGGTTTTCTTTTCCAATTATTGGTATCTTGATTTAAAAGCAAAGCTGCAGTTCGAAGGCGCTGTTGTCCAATTTTCCAATTTAATTTATAATTATATTTTGTTCAGGGGTTTATTTTCCATACACCTGTTCCTGAGGGCGTAATTATTGCGGTTCGATTTTCCTCTTCACCAAATTTACGCCAATTCACGCACCGCTCTCCGTGTCTTTGACTTTCTCCTTCACGCCCAACCGCGACGTACCCCCCCCCCCCCCCCCCCCCCCCCCCCCCCCCCCCCCCCCCCCCCCCCCCCCCCCCCCCCCCCCCCCCCCCCCC
>JAULBV010004118.1:0-10277 GCA_032358295.1 Pterothamnion heteromorphum | reverse complement strand
AAAGACGGATCGGCCATGAGGGCGGCATGAGCGGCTTGCCAGATGGGGGAGGCGAGCTGGCGGCAAGAGGGCGCGATACCATTGCCATCGATGGCAGAGCGGGTATAGATGGCCAGCTCAATTTGCATATCCACGCGCAAGATGCTGCGAGCTGGATGCGCATCGCCCAGCGTTTGGGCGCTGGCTTCTTTGAGCAGCACATTGATGGCGGGGGCCTCTTCTTTGCTGAAGGCGGCTTGCCGATCTTCAAACACGCCGCCAGTGGCCAAGGCCACGGTTTGGCAGCGCTGAAAAAAGACATCAAAGACCTGATCAATCATGCTGCTCATGCGCGCTCCAATTCTGCGCGGCTGTAAAAGCCATCGCCAAGCTTTGCGGGCGGCTGGCGCACCAGAAACAAGCTGCCGCAAATGGCCAAGCGCTCACCCACCCGCAGATCCACGGCCACGCGCGTTTCGTATTCAATCTCGATCTGATCGCTTTGCACGGCTTCACCCAGTATGAGCTGGCTGGGCTGCACAAAGCCCACGGCAAACGAGGCGGGCGGCATAGCTTCTTCGCGCAGGGCGCTATGAAGCATGCCAGCGGCCTCGAAGGCGGGGAAGAGCAAGGCGGGATTGAACATGATGGCGCGCGGGTTGTGAAAGGCTCAGGGCAATGAAGCGCAGGGCTTAGCGCACAGCGCCGTCGAGCAGCACCACGCCAACGGTGTCGCCAGAGAGCGCTGCCACGGTGGCTGCGCCGATCAGGGTGTTGGCGCTGGAGGTGGTGGTGCAGTTTTTGGCGGTGTCATCCCAGTAGATCTTGACGCCTTGCGCCCAGGCTTGGCCGGTGGCTTTGGCCAGCGTGAATTCACCAACGCGGGCGAATTCGCCTTCAGCGGCGTTGGCAACCGCACTGGTGGCCACGGCGATGATGGTGCCGACTTTGGCGCAAGCGCCGGCTGCCACGGCATAGGGAGCGATGAGGGTGAGGATGCCACCCGACTTGAGTTGGTTGATCATGATGAGCTTTCAAAAAAAGAGGGAGATACGCCGCCCGCCTTCAACAAGGCGGGAGGGCTGATGCAGCGCTTGGGGTTTAAGCGCCGTTGTTTTTGTAGAGGCCACGGAAATCGATGGCCTTGGCAGCGAAATCGTGCACGGCGCGCATTTTCATGCCATCCATGTCGAAGCTGTATTCCGTCTCCAACGCCACGCCTTCGCGGCCATCGAGGAAGCAATATTCCACGGTGTCCACCGCGCCAGAATTGGCGGCGAGATACCAAGCGGTGGTGCTGGCGGCATCTAGGATGGCTTCAACGATGGGCTCCACAGCGGTGCGGCCACCATTTCGGAATTCATTGGTGTCGCCAGGCTTTGCGGCCACGTAGTTGGAGCTGGTGAACTGATAGGCGAGCTGTTCTTGAGCAGCGGGCACGATCAAATAGGATGGCATGAGATTGAGCTCTTCGCCGGCCAAGCCTCTTTGCACTCGCATGGCAGTGCGGCCTACGCCGAGCGAAGCCACGCTGATGGCGGTGCCGGAGGCGGTGAGGTTGGCATGAGTGGCATGGAACAGCGCGACACCATCGTTGCCTAGGGCGGCATTGGCGGTGAGCTCGGAATAGACCAAGCGATTTTCCAAGCGGCGGCCGGATGAGCCAAAGCCGGTGACCATGCGATCGAGGCTGCGCAGATCATCGTTAACGATCATCTGGCGCGTGAAGGCGATGATGCGGCCACGGCTGACCACGTTGTAGCTCTCTTTGCCATCGCTGATCTTGCCATACGTGAATTCGCCATGCTCGTTGACCTTGAGCAGATCAGGCGCTGCAGAAAGCTGCACCACATCGACTGCTTTAAAGTTGGGCGCATTGGGGGCGCGGCGAGCCCAGCGGGTGTAGCTGACTTCGTTGGCCTCATAGGCATTGCGCAGGCGCTTGTTGGCAACGTTGCTCATGATGGCGGGCAGATCACCCGTGGTCATGGCGCGGCCTGCGATTTCCATGGCGCTCAAGCCTGCGGTGGAGATGCCGCGCAGCTCGCACACGGCCTCAGCGATGCGGCTAAGATTCATGTAGCGATACTGGCGGCCATTGTCGGTGAGGGGAGCATCGGGATTCATGCGATGGGCGATGGCTTCGGCCAGGCCTTGCTGGCGCGTCTCGAATTCGCTGCCGACCAAGCGGATGCTGGCCGCTTGGCTGCGCACGCTGGTGGCTTCGCTGCGAGCAGCTAAGGCTTCAATGACTTGAGCGCGGCATTGATCGACAGTGAGGGCGCTGTCAAGCAATCGCGTTTGCAATGCATCGGCGGCTTCTTGGCCGAGCGTGCTGCGAGCAGCTTGCACGGCTGTGCGCACGTCTGCACTGCGCTGGCGCTCTTGCGCGACGGCTTCGGCACGGATGGCCTGGGCATCGGGCGCTGCTGCGGGTGCAGCAGCGGTAGGGTTGGCTGGGGCGGGATTGCTCTCAGCGCGCTGGTTTTCAGCTTGGGGCATAGTAACTCCTAGGTTGGTTGAGGTTGCGGCTGGGTTCCCCGCCGTGGGGATGGATTGCGCAGCGGCCACAGGGGCAGCAGCGCGTTGATGGGGAATGGGTGAGGGGTTGGTGGCCTGCGCGGCCTGCGTGGGCTCTGAAGGCTGCTCGCTGATGGCGCAGGGAAAGCTGCGGATCTGGCGGCCTTGGGCATCTTGGAGCTGGCCTTGCACGCTGCGCACTTGGCTATCGATATCGGCAGGCATGCTGACCAAAGAGACTTCCATGGGCGTCCAGCGCGTGACGCGATAGATCCACATGGCGTTTTGCTCGGTGGGAGCAATGATTTCAATGGCGTCTCGCGAATAGCCCACGCTGACGTTGCGGATGACGCCATCTTCAACATCGCCGACGATGCCTTTAACGCTTTCGCGGCGGCTCATCTGCGCCTGACATACGCCCTGGCCTGCTTCGATGACGGGCTGATCCACCACGCCGATTTGGTCTTCCAGCGTGTAGGCCCAATGGCTGTTGAGCAGGGGCGCGCCGCGCTCTAGGCGGGCAAGATTGACGGCATCGCTGGTGACGACCAGCTCTTCCATGTAATAGCGGTCGTTTTGCCAGTCATACCGGCGCACGGGCGCACCGGTGGAGAAGACCAACTCGAAGCGAGCGGCGGGCGCTGCGGCAGATTCGCCTTCGGCTTGGGCGCGGCTGAAATGGCGCACGGCCATTTGCACAGAGCCCAGCGGCATATCTGCACTGCGGGTGGTGATGTGAGGCATGTTTTAACCTTTGAGAAATGAAAAAGCCCGCTGAGGGCGGGCTGGGAAAGGGGCGGGCGGGTGGATTAGGGATTGAGCATGCCGGGGTGGTAGGCCATTACAGTGTTTGAGCCATCAAATGCGATGACATAAATTTCAGGACACCGGTGCCAGCGGCAACGTTGAACATGGTGAGAACTCTTCTCAAACCGGTCGTGGCAGTAGGCAAAACGGTGTTGTAGGTTGCCGAGATAATTGTGGTGTTGCTGCTGCCCGTATGGATCTTGGCCTCGATTGACATATCAGAGGCGTTGCGCAGGGCGGAAATTCTTAAGGATATGACCTGCCCGTCTGCAAAAGCAACGCCTGTATTGACTTGAGTCACAGCCCCCGAACCGGTGCGCCGGGAAACAAGCCAGTTTGCGGTAAAGGTTTCTTTTTCTAGGCCAAAGAAATTTGCCGCGCCACTCGAATTTACGCCGGATGTAGTAAAGGTGTCACTTGTGAGCCCACAAAGAAAACTTCTATCGGTTGTAACGGTGCCGGTACCGAACAGCCAAGTTGCCATAAACCCGCCCGCATTGGCTCCACCTCTCGCCACCAACGCCGCAGTATCTTGCCATCCGGACTGCGTGTTCAGCGCTGGTATAAACCGGATCGCAGGCAAACTTTGGTGCAGTGTGGTGAAGTTAAACGCATCGTTCGCCGACGCGCTGCCAATCAGCGAGACGCCAGATCCCGTAGTCACCAAAGTGCCGCCGTTGTTGTTGGCCGTTACACGCGTCAAATATCGCTCGCTTTCCAGCGTGATCAGGTCGCCGCCGCCAGAGGCCATGGCATTCCAGGCCGTGCCGCTCCAGCGCACGACCGCGCTGAGCGTGGTGCTCCACACGATGGCGCCGCGCGCAGCGGTGCCGCCGGGGTCGGGCGTAGTGGCGCCTTCTGCGATGGCCAGCTGGGGCGGCGCAAGGAAGGTGCGGATTTCGGTGGTCATGGCTTTGCGGGAAAGATCAGAACTGAACGACGCAGCGCAGGGTGTTGCTGGCTGGGGCGGCGGCCAAATTCAGGCGCACGACGTTGGCGCTGATGCGCGTCACGTCGCAGATGATTTGCGCGCCGGTAGCCACGATGTGCGCACTGACTTGGCAATCGGTGCTGTTGAGGTTGTGAGTAATGTCGTATTGCGTGGCGGAGCCGTCGCCAAAGCTGACGGCATAGCGCCTGGCGCGGCCGCTGTAGTTGGCGAGCTTGAGAGGGGTGACCATGCGCAGATCATCCGTGCCGGTATCAGTTTCGCCTTGCGTGGCCAGCTCGGCGATGCCTGCGGTGGTCTCGGTGGCTGCGGGGGCGCTTGTGCCAAAGCTGGCCCAGGCGACTGAGGTGGAGCCGATGGTGCCATTGACGGCGGTTTGACGGAAGGTGCTGCCAGCGCTGGTGCCTTCTTCCACAGCGACGACTGCGTTTTCAAGCTCATCGAAAGTGTTGGCATCGAGGCTGCGCGTCATGGCGACGGCGGCGCCATTCCAGATATAAATGCCGTTTTCAGCGGCGGCGCTTTGGCTGCGCACGAGCACGCGATCGTTGGTGGCCATGGTGATGCCATCAACGGCGGCGCCTGGGCTGGCCAAGTTAATGTTGGATTGCGTGGCAACGCGGCTGGAATCCTTCCAGCTGGTGCCCTCGACAGCGGCCAAGAGCTGATCATGCGTCACGGGCTCGCCGGTGGCGGTGGAATTGGGCAGGCCGGTGATTTTGGCACCGCCGGAGAAGGCTAGATTGCTGCGGACTTCCATGGAGAGATTCCTTTAATGAATGTAGGCATAGCCAGCGGTGGGCTGGCTGAAAATGATTTGGGCTTGATTGGCGGAAACGTGCTGCACATCAGCGAGCATGCGCAGGCCGCCAACGCTGAAAACCTCTACATCGACGCGGCGGCCAAGGTTGTGGTTGATCACCCACGGGCTGGCAGCGACTGACTGCGTGAAATCAAAGCCGGTGGCTGCGGGCCCAGGCAATCCCTGTGCATGCGTCTGCACGAGCTGCAGCTGCGGCGTGCTCGGCGCGAGCACGACTTGCAGCGGCTGATTGAGGGCGATTTGCAGATGCATGGCTTTTAGGCGCGGCTGGCGGCTTGCAGTTTGGTGACGGTGCCATAGAGCATGGCCTTGGGCACGCCGCCAGCGAAGGTGAGGATGTGATCGAAAACGTATTGGCCAGCGGCGTCTCGGGCATCTTTGCCGGAGGCCATGGCATTGCTGTTGGCCACCGGCAGGCTGAGCGTGACGGTGTTGGCCGCAATGCTCACCACGAAGCTGGCTTCGACGGTGGCGGCATCGAAGCTTTTACGAATTTTGGCCACGCCGGTGACGCCGGTGAGATCCACCGCGCTGCCATCGGGATTGAGTAGCTCATAGCTGATGGCATCGGGCTCGGTGCCTGCTTTGAATTGCAGATCGACTTGCGAGCCGATGCTGGCCACAACGATGCGCTGCAAGGCGGGATTGACGGTGCTGGCGCAATCACTCATTTTGTGCGGCCTCAGTTTTGAGCATGTCCATGCCCGAGACGCCTAGCTCGCTGACGCTGGCATCGGTATCGAGCACGATGCCAGCGGCTGCGAAGGCGGCGCTTTCTTTTTTGCGCTCAGCGATGTAATCCTCAAGCGTGGTGCCTTGTTCGCGCAGCCAATCGCTGACGGTGTTGCCGCCGCCTCGAATGGCTTCTTTAAATGTGAGCGTGTCTTTGAGTGGATCGACGCTGGCTTTGCGCGGCATGCTGATCTTGTCTTTGCTGGCATCGCCGGTGGGCAGGCCAGCGGCTTGGCACGCTTCTTGAAACCACTTGCGAATGGGCTGCAAGACTTGCGGCACCAGCGTGAGCCATTGCTCTTGCTCGACCATTTGGCGAAACTCGATCAGGCCCATGCGGTTGCTGGCAAAATTGGCTTGGCTCATGTCGCCGGTGAGCTGGGCGTAAGTGATGCCTGAGCCCACGGCGAGGGCATGCAACTGATGGCGCATATACTCGCCGCCGCCGCCGCTGGGGGTGGGGTTGTTGAAAGTGACCTTATCAGACATGCCGGTGCGGGCAATCATGCCGGGGCGCATGGTTTCGACGCCTTTTTCCGAGCCTGCCAAGCCGAGGGCTTGATCGGGCTTGTCGGAGCTGATGATGGCAATCACGCAGGCTTCCATCTTCTTGCGAATAAGCTCGGCCTCATCCCACTCGGCGCGGTCTCGATAACGCAAAAGGCTCACGGCCAATTCGCTGACGCCGCGCACCGCGCTCGGGCGATCGCGGCGGTAATAGTGGATCACCTCGCTAGCGGGCACGCGCTTGCTCTCGTAAGTGGCCTTGTTCCAGGTGAGCATCTCGCCCGGATGCTCTTGGAAGAGCCAATAGGCCACGAGCTTGCCGATGCGGTCGTATTCTTTGCCCAGAAGGCAAATGTTGCCGTTTTGGCCTACAGGGCCGGTCTTGCTGTGATCGAGATGATCGGCTTCGAGAATTTGCAATTGCAAAGGCACGGTGAGGCCGTCATCCAGGCGACGCCAGCGGCGGCGGATGAGCACCTCGCCTGCGCCGAATCTCTCAGCCACAGCAAGGCGGCTGAGGCCGCCAAAATTGTCGTTGGCATCGGAGTCGCACAGCAAGCCACTGGTCCACTGGCTCCACAACGCGGCTTCGCGTTTGTTTTCGGGAGCAATGGTGATGCCATAGCCCACCACATTGCCCGCGAACACATTGACGGCGCGCTTGGCATATTCGTTGTTACGGATGAGATCGCGCGAGCGATTGCGGATGGTAGACAGGCCGCCTTGGAGCTCAGCGCTGGCGCTGCCGCTGCTGGGATTCCAGCCGGATGTGCGCCGGCCTTTCTTGGCCGCATCGTAGCTGCGGGCGTATTCCATCCCCATGCGCGACATGGCGCGCTTGAGCGCCCACGATGGCGCAACGGCCTCGATGGTGCGCTCCAGCAGGCTGGAGCGGATGATGGGTGGAGTGGATGGGCTCATGGTGCGCGGGGTTGAATTCAATCGCTGGAATACTGAGCAAGGCTGGCTACGCCGCGCGAGCTGCTGCTGGCAGCCAATACGCCGCTGGCCTGCAGCTCGCTGCGGATCAGATCGCGAGCGGCCATCAGCTCGGTGAGACTGTGATAGGTCACTTCTTTGTCTGCATAGCGCACCTTCAACGTGCCGCTGGCGATGGCGGTGTTGATGGCGGCAAGCTGCGTTAAGGTGAAATCGCTCATGCTTCAAATCCAGTTGTCGGGGACGCTGGGAATCCAAGCGTCATCGGTATCGGTGCGGCGAGGCGCTGGGGGCGTCTCGGGGGGTGGTGGGCTACTTTCGCCCACCTTGTCTGCTTGCGCAGCGCTGGCAATCTCGGATGCGGCTGCGCCGGGCTGGGTGAGCGGGGTGCTAAACATATCGTTGACGCGAGGCTCTAGCAGGGCTTCCAGGGCATCCCAGTCGGCAGCGCGAGCGGTGTGCACGGCAATCTTTGGATGCTGCGCGGCGGCGGCGGCATATACCCAGGTGTCAAGCGGCTCGTTGGGGCGGCCTGGGCGCTTGACCCAGCGGCCCGTATCTGCATCAAACACCTCGGCGGTCATGCCCTCAAAGAAAGATGCCGGCAGCTCGCTGCTGAAGCGCACCATGGCGCTGGCTTTGTCATCATGGGCGGCATCGCCATCGATGCGGGTGAAGAGCGTGCCCTTGGCGGTGTCGGTGCCGACCAGCCAGAGGTCAACGCCGTTGCTTTCCATCGCGCCGTTTTCGTTTCGCACATCCTGCTTCTTCGGGCGATTGAGGATGGAGCGGTAATTCTGGCTGGCCCCCTTGATGGCGATCACATCGTCGTAGCGATACTTTCTTGCGTATCGATAGGCCTCATGCGTGTGGTTGCCGTTCCCGGAGTCGATCGCGGTCATGCTCACCTTGATGTCAACACCAAAGGCGTTGCGGATCGGGCGGCGGCGGTAGGTGGTGATGATTTCCCACTGATCGCTGCGGCTTGGATCGGCTGGGATCTCGGTGTAGTCCACGGTGTGGCAACGTTCGCCACGACCCCACGCCACCAAGTGAAACGCAAAGCGATCTTTCTGAACGTCCACACCCAGCGTGAGCACCAAATAGCCCGGTAATACTGTTCGCATCGGGTAGGCCTCTGCGCGGGCCTTGAGAAAATCAGCATGCAGGCTGCCCGCATGGTCTTCGTAGGCTTCGCCCAGATGCAGGTTCACAAAGGTCTGCAGCTTCACCGGGTCTTTGCAAACCTCCAAGAATTTCTCAGCGCGTTCGCCCCAGCTGTAGCCCAGGCCAACAGGGCTGTATAGGCCGTTGATGTGATAGCCGCGCTTGGCGATCTCGGGGTTGCGATGCCGCCATTCGCCGCCAGCAAGCATCTCGGGCTTGCTGCGCTCTTCGATGATGCAGCCGTGGTGCTCGCACACATAAACTGCCGTGTGCGGCCAGTGCTTTTTCTTTCCGTCTTCCTCGGTCTTCGTCCACTTCAAATTTTCAAACTGCAGCACTTGATGCTCGCCGCAATGTGGGCACGGCACCCAATACTGAGCGCGGCTGCTGCTCTGGTATTCCTCATCGATCGCTGATGCGCCCTTGATCTTGGGCGTGCTGGTCTTTAAAATCTTTCGGCGCGGGAAGTTCGCGGTGCGCTGCTCAGCCAGCTTGATCGGGCTGCCCTCATCTTTGATACTGACGGGGTAGCGATCGATCTCATCCAGGGCCAGTTTCTTGATCGGCTTGCTGGAAAGTTCGCTCGGGCTGTTGCTCCATCCGAGATAGAGCACGCCGCCAGGGTAGTTGCGCTCGGTGCGACGATTGCCGCTATCGCGCTGGCGCGAGGGCGGGATTTTCACCCGAATGCGCTGCATGGCATCAATAGCCGGATCAAGACGTTGGCTTACAAAGTCGCTTACCGCCTTCTCAGTGGGCTGAACTACCAGCATCGGCGCGGGATCTTGATCAATGGTTTCAAAAACCCAGTTGATCAGCACCTCAGTCTTCAACACCTGAGAAGCAGCCATGATCACCACAACTTGCGTTCGGCTCAAGCTGCTCAGCTCGTTCATGGGCTCGGCCGCATAAGGCGTGCGAGCGGTGCGCCACTGCCCGCCCTCAGGCGAGCTTTTCGACGGCACCCAGCGATACTTGTCTGCCCAACCAGAAACGCTCAATTTCTCAGGCAGCGCCCAGGCTTGCGCGGCGGCTTCCATGACCGCCTGGTATCCATCTGCCAAATTCATGCAGCCACCGGGCTTTTTTGTGCCATGCGTTTGAGCTTGTCTTCAAGGCTCAAGCAAATGCGTTTCGTTTCGGCTTCGATCAAGTCATACACTTTGCCGGTGTTCGTCTCTGGTGTAACCAGCGGAGTCAAACGATCTGGCAAGGCGAGCAGCTCGCTCTTGGCTGCCGTCATGGCATCCACAATGGCGCGCACCATCGGCTCGATCTCGGCCACAAGGCCAAGCTCTTTATCGAGAGCCAGCTGCTCGCGAATATTGCGCACCCGCTCCGTCTTTGTCTTCTCAACCAAAAGCGATGCACTGGGCGGTTGTGGCTCGGCAGGCGATCCGGCGCGGCCTGATGCAACAGCAACATTTGCAAATTCGCCAGCCGCATCCGGCGCCAGATCGAGCTGTGTTGAAGACTGAAGGGAGCCAGCCACATCCGCACCAGTTGCAGAGCCTTGCGCTTGCACGGCGCTTTGCGCCTGCACCACACCCAGCACCCCCGCCTCACGCTGGCCACCGCGCGTTGGATCTGAGCTCTGCGTCATGCAGCGGCGAACGGCCTCAGCATCGACCGAGCCATCTGGATGCACCGCGCCGGCCAATCGACCAGCCTTGCGCGCCTTATGAATGGCCGTATCGCTGATGCCCAGTTGGCGGGCGCACTCACGCACCGACACACCGATCACACCAGCTTTGAGTCGTGCCATATTCCTTTATCCAAACCATGCAAACCAAGTGCAAACCATTTAAAAAAACCTGCAACCCCCCAACCAAAGGGGTCCGAATTACCAGATCG
>JAULBV010003896.1:0-10286 GCA_032358295.1 Pterothamnion heteromorphum | reverse complement strand
TTAACCAGAACTGAAGGAGGCTAAATTAACGGTTAAAGTAGGTAGTAGAATGGTGACACCTAATTGGTGCACCGCACACCTCCTCTTGGCCGAAATGTCTTACGAAATTAACTCGAATTATGTAAAATTGCGGGCCAAAATTACCAGACGAAATAGATGAAAGCAGAGATCACGCCGGCGTCGTGCCCTCGATCTCTCAACTCCGCTGCTCTCCGCTTCGCCCTCGTGCTCAACTCCCGATCTGCCGTGTCCGTCTTTTCGTCTGCTTCACTACTTCAACAACGTCACAAATGGTGAGATCCAAACACGCGCATTGCCAACATGGGCACATCTGAGCCACACTGCACGAACAGTTGCTGAATGCGATACCCCAGTATCCCCAATGGTTTTAGAGGTGACACCGAGGTGCTGTTTCCCAGCCGGTGCTCCCTAGCCATCTGGCGCGGATGAAAACACTGGAGCGGTTGAGCATGATCGATGCGTGCAACTTCCACAAAGCTGCTTTTGCGCACCATGGAACATTCTGATCACAATGGAAAATGGAAAACAATGGAACTCAATTTGGGCGTGCTGATTGAGAGCATGAGCAGTGTGAAGCTGATTTTTGGCGGAAGCACGGGATGAAGAGATGACATGTGTGAGGGAAGTGAACGATAAGGGGAAGGTCAGATGCAGACCATCGTTCTTGGAGTTTCACGGCCGAAGCAAGCAACCGAAGATGCTACCGGTGCTTCTTCTCCGGCGGGATTGTTGTTCGTAAATGGCGATGAGGCAAGACGTTGACGGCTTCATGGATTGAGGTCTTGAGAAAGCCGGTTGACATCATTTGGTTCAGTTGGATGAACATCTCCACGTTGATTTTGGTTAGCGCATCGGAGAGGTTGATCTTTCCGGGGATCCAAGTGAATTCGTTGATCTCACCGGATTCGAAGGAGTCTCGGAGTCGTGCTACCGTGGGCCTCAGACGGTAGTCTCTTCCTTCATGTAGAGTGGTCAATGTGGAGTATAAGCCGAATGAATCAACAGCGATCGTGAGAGTCAGAGGACAGAGGAGAAGTTCAAGGCAGTCCTTGAGTAGGAGAGAACGGTCCGCGGCTTCTGCGGCAGCGAGGATCTCGGCGCCGATCGATGAGAAGCATACTCTGGATTGCTTCGAGCTGTGCCAGTCCAAGATGTGATATCTGTGACTGTCATCTCCCCCGCTTGGCAAAAGCAGGCCAAAGAAGCATCCAGTCTGGCCGTAAGACGACTGACCCGTACTGGCGTCGGCGAATGACAACAGAGACGGGAAAGGTTCTTGAGAGAGCGAGATCGGCGATGAAGGAGCGAGATAGCGTAGCGTTGGCTTGAGTTTGCGGAGCTGGTGCAGAGTTGAGTTGGCAATAGCCAAGTGAACAACGCGCAAATCACCGACGTACTGTTGAAGCTTGCTTGCTGCCAAAGCTGCCTGAGGTAAGATGCCGTGTCCCAGGTAGTTCAGCTTTCCTGCAAGCGCTTGGAGAGCGGTCAACTCTGTAGACGTGCACTTCTCATCTGTTTCCTTGCGACGCGCGCGATTCAGGGGCATACTGTCAATGGTGTCCCTGAATTCCTCCATAGAGACATGGACGGAATGAGAGGCATCTTGTTCAATCTCGAGTCGGTTGAAAACCATCGGTTTGTCAACAATCGTGCGCCCCACCTGAAAGCGCTGCGAGATTGCTTCGCAGAAGTGGTGGATGTCCTCTGGAGCGCCGGCAATGAGTAGATCGTCTACCACTTTGGTAAGAAGTAGATTCGGTTCTCCAGAGTCCTTTCGTAGAACGAAGAGTTGAGGAAGACCGGGTATGGTAGAGAACCCGAATGATTGGAGCCATTCTTCGATGCAGAGTTGCCATAAACGCCCGGATTCGACCAAGCCGTAGGCTGGTTTGATCAGTTTCCACACTTCGTCGCTGAAGTTGGACCATCCGCGCGGTAGGCGCATGAAGATATCTCGCTTGAGCTCTCCAGCTTGTAGGTACGCTCCGGAAATGTCGAGTGAAGCCAGTCTGAAATGTAACTGAGCGGCTAGAGACAGGAGTGTCCGGATGCAGACGAACTGGGCGGTGGAGGAATCAGAGCGAAGGTAGTCCTTCTCCGCATCGCGATTTCCGTGAGGTACAAGACGACACTTGAGCTTCAGAGTGTGGCGATCGCCGTCTTGTTTGATCTGGAAGAAGTGATGCGAGCTTATCACGTTGGCGTTCCGCGGCACGCTTCGAAGCGAGAATGGAATGAAGGCAGATTTTTCGACGTAGTTGGCCTTCTCTTTGTTGATGGCTTTGTCGATTATCCATCTCGGGGCGAAGGACAGCTTGTGTTCGGTGACAGATTGAAATCCAACCACGTCAGCCATTTGTCGCAGCAGTGTCTGCTCAGACGACTCCAGTGACATTGGGAGTGAGGCTGGTGGTTCCATTGGAGTTCTTCCAATGTCCTTCATGACCTTCTTCTCGTCTCCAACATCCATGGATGGATTATTGGTGAGGAAGGCGTTGTGGGTCCGGGATACCTTCTGCTTAGTAAGCAGTGTGTGAGGATGAACGGCCCACAGGTCCACTTCTTCGCCAGTATCGTCGAGTACATTAGGCGGCGGCTCGACGTCGAAAGCGTCGAGGTGGTCTGGTACTGGGTCACCAGATGCAGACTCCTCTGGAGCAACATCGTGTTCTTGGACGGAAGGAGTGCCGCTGTGTGCCTCGTGAGAGTCGCGGGTGTCGAGCATCTGTCCAAGTTCTATTGAATCGAGTTCCTGAAGCAGGGTTGATTCGGGAACAACCCTGACGTCTTCGTATGCGATCTGAAGAGGCTTGGTCTTCAGCGCGCGATCCATGCATGTGAGAACGGTATGTTCCTCAGCACGCAAAACGAAGCCCTTCTTCCAGGAACTGTTCTTCGTCCCCTTTACGTAGAAGTAAATTGGGGTCCTCGGCGGAAGCAGATCCTTCGAAACCGAGGAGAAGTTGCGTGAAGCAATGAAACGGTTCAACGCACGCCTCGCAACTTGTTCGTTGTGAGCAGAAACGAGTGGTTCTGGAAGGCTGGCCTTGGGTAAGCCAGATATCTGCGGCGTGAAGCCTCGAGCTTGTTCAAAGCTGCTTAACCTCTTGCTGCCGTACATGATGTTCTTGAGGAAGGTCGCCCGCGATAGAATCTCGTAATCCGACCGAATCAGGGGGCGTATACTCTGGACTTGCTTTCCATCAGCGACAAGGCGCTGGACGAACAGTCGAATGGTCGCATTACCAGATTCGACGCTGCCAATCTTGTTATGACGGCGAGCGGGCCGAGCCTCGAAGGTGACGTTGTGATCGGCACAGAGTGAGTGTACCACGGAAACGTTGAACTCCGGATCGCTCGAGAGAGCGCTCGGAGGTCCGTGTATATCGAACCACTTCGTCTTGATCATGCGTGCGGCATCTTCCATACTCCGAGAGATCATCAGGCATGTCTCCGACAACGCCGTCGCGCGGTCGGTCATGTGCAGGATGGGGAGGTTTCCAAGTTCGCGAATGAAGAGATAGTCGACTTGTAGATGATCGTTGAAATCGGATAAAACGCGAGAGAATGAGACCTTCTTCATTGGTGCGGGTCGCCCTGTGGATTGGCAACTCACGCACGTCTCGAAGACGGAGTCTAGCTCCCGAGATAGAGCTTGCGTGAGGATCCCAGCTCTACCACAGATCTTCTTCATGTCCCGAGGCGTGAGATGGGTGTAGGTGTGAAAGCGGACCGCGAAAGAGCGAGCGCGAGCCGAGTCCATATGCACAATCCCACTAGCACCATCTTCATCTTCAGTTGCTTGTTGATGAAGAGTAGCTGAGCTCGGTGACACGAAAAATGACGAGAGGGACCTTTCGACGCAAGGTACGATGAGAAGATATGTGCGAATCGAATGTACATCGCCGGCATTGTAGGTTGGAAGGGTCAGCTTCGGGCTGTCCTTGTAGAGATGATGATGAGGGACAACGAGGATCTGTTTTTGCCCAAGTAGATCGGAGGAAGCAACAACATTGTTGCCGAGTAGTAGAGGACCATGACCTTCTGTCATGTAGAACGGTATGTCCGCTTGGTTCCCGTGTAGGTCGACGACAGGAAGCATCCACAAAGCAATGACTAGGCGTTTATCACTACACAGCGGACCGTAGCCATGATAGAATGGCTCACAGTCGAGCGGCTGGAGTTCAAACTGAATGCCCATCAGCGATGCTAGAGATGCAGCAGACATAAGA
The DNA here is from genome assembly GCA_032358295.1 of Pterothamnion heteromorphum. Lineage (NCBI taxonomy): Eukaryota > Rhodophyta > Florideophyceae > Ceramiales > Ceramiaceae > Pterothamnion > Pterothamnion heteromorphum. Next base: position 6,033 of record JAULBV010003896.1, on the reverse strand, counting down.
CCACCGACGCTGCGAGGACATCCAACGTCGATCACAGGATTGGGGTCCTGGATATGTGTGTTGATGGTCGAATGCGCTCCAACTTCGGCAATCAATGATGATTGCGTCTCGATGGGTTGGAGCTGAGCCGAAAAGGCGCCTTCTCTTGAGTAGGCTGCCCATTCCTGTCGGCAGAGTCGGTGTTGCGCTCGGTGTCCTTGTTGAGATGGTCGTAGGACCCCTCGGACTTGAGCTTCTTGGTCATGAATGCGGGACTCTTGCAGAGGTTGCTGCCCCGAACATGGCTTGTTGAGCCGCAGTCAAAGCAGAAGTTCGAAGTAGAACCGCCCTGGGTCTTGCGCTTCTGGCCCTGCTTCGGCGTGTATTTCGGCTTGCTCCGCATGGAGTCAGCGGGACCACCGAGGCGATCGGGCACGGACTTCGGAGGAGCAGACACGCCGTCTCGCTTGGACATAGTGAGGAGAGCCGACTGAACCTTTTGCCCAACGAGGTTCTCGATCTCGTTCTTCGTGTAGGACTTAACATCGTTCGAAGAGGAAAATGAGAGGTTGCGAAGGACCGAGACGGCATCGTCCAGGTTGAGACGACAACGAGCCGGAACGCGAAGAAGGCGAGAGCTGTCTGCTTCGCTGTTTGTCGGCTCCGTCTCCACAGGATCGATTGCTTGGTCAAGCTTGTCTGCAACCTTGTTGATTTCACCGCAGGCGAATTTGACTCTGGCCTTGGAGAGGCGCCGGTCGTCACCCTTGCGGTTCTTCAGCTCCTTTGAAACAGAGAGCTTGCGGCATTTCTTCGATGCCTTCTTGAGTTTCTTGATTGTGGCGAGCGGAACGGAAACAGTCTTGGCGGCGTTCTCCTTCTCGTTCCTGTCCTTGGCAAGCGAGATGAGCTGAAGCTTTGCATTCGTCAGCGTTTCATCACTCAATGCAGCGTTGTTGAGAAGCGTGATTGCCAACACTTCCCCTACTTGAGAAGCTGCTGAGAGGCCACCATGCATGAGATGATCCGCGGCGAGGCCGCGGAACCTAGACACGAACGTTCCAAGGTCTTCGCCCTTGGTGCGGCGGCAGTTGTTGACACGGTTGAAGGACGTTATAAGACGAGAGACAACCGCAATAGGCGGATCCACAGCGACCAATTCGATGATGTCGCGAACACCGGCGACCTGATCGGCTTGCTTGTAGTCAATGACGCCTTGTGCTTGTGCTTCGTCTACGATCGACTTCTGAGCGCTTGGTAGCGCTCGGTCGTAGAGGTGGTTTGCCAGAGTGGCGTAGACCGTCTTATACATACGATCGGAACCCTTCTTGGCCGCTTCGGAGATTGTGTCCACCCAACGCGCCACGTTCCTGCGCCACTCCTGCAAGTCTTGAGCAGGATCGAACATCGGCGGGTCCGTCGGGGAAAGACCCTTGAGTGCATTAGGACCTGGGCCCATAACTGGGGGAAAAGGATCGCACGCGTGGTTGAGTCGCCCCGCAGACCGCCGGCGCTTCGATGGGTAGCAAAGTTACCCCCTCGGTCCCTCGCCCCCTGGACCGAGGCCAACCAATTTAACCAGAACTGAAGGAGGCTAAATTAACGGTTAAAGTAGGTAGTAGAATGGTGACACCTAATTGGTGCACCGCACCCACGACCTCCCTTTGCACACACGACCAACTTCCCATGACAGACTTCAACGACGACGACGATTTCATGGACCCACTTTCTACCGACCTCCCACCGTTGGCCTTTCCCAATTCCGAACTCACTGAATCCACAGCATATGTGGACCCGACTGTCGCCACTGGCACGAACGATGCCCACACCTCGCACGAATCCGGTCAACAGGCATCTACGAGCACACTTCGTCAACCATCGATAGCGGCTCAATCCTATTACGGAACCTTTGTACCCCGCAATACGCTAAAGGCAACTGCAAATGCATTATTTCACTTGGCCCGCTTCGTTGTACGAAAAGACCGATTCATGCCCGACAACGTGGAGCTCACTGAACGCAATCAGTATCTGCTGGCCGCTCGGAAAATCCTTTTTCCCGATGAAATTCATGACCATCTGCCGCCGGGCCACACTGCATGGACGGATGTACAGTTGCGGGTTGTACGGTTTTGGCTTATCGAATTTGTTGTCAACTACCGCAGTGTGAAGGAAAACGAAGCAGTCACCCCGGTAACGATGAAAACGTATGTTTTGAACATACAGCGTGGATTAAGGACGATTTGGGGATACGACTTGAAAATTCTGCAGGGCCCCATTTTCGCGGATGAGCAGGAAGGGTTGCTAGCTGTCATGGACAATAGGTTTCGCGAGCAGCAGTCGAAAGGTGCGTACACCAAGAGTCATAACTCTATGACGGTGGCCGATCTTGAAAAGCTGTATAAGTCAAGCGCACTTTCAAAAGATACGCCGAGAGGGTTCATCGCTAGAATGATCTTCAACGTGGCACTGGTAACTTCGATGCGGCCAAGCTCGTTAGTGAATCTAACGACTCAACAATTTCAACTACGTGAAGTCGACGGAGAAGATGCCTGGGTTATTACCGGGGTCATTGGGTCTACTGAGGGAGCATCCAAAACAGAGAAGGGGGGCTTTGCCGCAGTCGGGGAGAAGCCAACTCAGGTTCCTGTTTGGAGGCAGTTCGCATTTGATGGCACACTGTGCGTGTTCGATGATATATCCGAGTATCACGCTTTGCGGGCTCGTCGTGGATTTGGTACGAACAGATTCTTCTTGCAGGCGAATCACAAGGCCCAGTCGAAGGACTTCTTCCTCAAGGCCCAGCATCTGGGACGGAACAGTTTCGGGTCTATTGTGCGTGAGGCCTGCGCAGCGCAGGGTATTGTGGGGACGGGCACAAGGGATGGCATCACGCCGCACAGTCTGCGTGCTACTGTGACCTCTTTGCTTTGTCGCGCGAAGCACCCGGGGTCGTCCGTAGCGATGAGGACCGGGCATAGGGCAGTGGAACGTTCCCTACGCAGCTACCAAAATCTGTTATCTGATGAAGGTCGGCAGCAGCAACAGGATATCTTTTCTTCCGCTGGTGTGGTACATAGGGATTCTAAGCGAACGCGTATGGAGAGTGGTCCTGTTCAGGGAAATGATCGAAGCAATGCAGGTTCGAGTGGTTCTGTGGATGGTGGCGCTGTTGGGGTTCTGCAGACGAGTCTTCCTACTGTGTTGGGAGCTGTTGGCGACATGACGAACAGCACCATCAATATCTCTATCAATTTGGGGGTCAAGGATGATGCTGAGAAGAAAGAAGATTTGGAGTGACAAGTGCATTCGTGCGATGGAGGCGACCGGAGTTCGACCTCGTGGCCGCGGACTGTCCTGACCCCTCTGGTCATGGGATGCACTCGCTGGTGTGCTAGACACCGGAGTGGTGGGTATGCGTGTAGTGTAGAGGTTCGGATAAATAGCACCATTATTTGCACCAGGAATATGAAACAAAACAGCGGGCAGATATGGCTGTAAGCAGCAAGATATATAGCCACCATTATTTTTACCCCTTTCCGGGCAGCTTTTTCCGGGCTGATATATGGCTATCAGTACCCTCAGCCGTGAGACAACACCTTTTGTCTCACGGCTGAGCAGGAAGATTGCTATATATCTGCCCGCGGATAACCGCCAGGAAGCACGTAAAAAAAAGGGTGTCTATATATCTAGATGCTTACAGCCATATCTAACATGTTTTTTGTTTCATAAACCCCGTGCAAATAATGGTGCTATATATCTTGTCCGCTCACAGGCACGCGAACCGCTCGCTTTTCCTTGCACAATACTGTGCATCCGAAAAGCAGCGGGGTCAGGGCAAAGCACCAGAGAAGATCCCAAGTCCAGTGACGTCCCTTCGATGGCCCAATACTTACTTCTGGTAACCCTCAGGTTCACCCTTCTCCTCATCGTCATGCGTCTTAAAGTTGATCGATATGTTGATAGTACTGTTCTGCATATCGCCAACAGAGCCCAACACACTCTGGAGTCGATGGGGTAGGCCGGATTCAGCAGCAGAACGCACAGTACCTTGTCCAGTACCAGATGAAGACCCAGCACCTTGTCCACCACCTCTGACTTCTGAACTTGGCTCGATGCGGCGCTTCTTCTCAGGCACCTCGGCTTTCTCTCCACTTGAAAAAATATCCCTCTGCTGCAGTCTGCCTTCTTCAGACATGAGGTTCTGATAGCTTCGTAAAGACTGCTCAACAGCGCGATGCCCCGTCCGCATTGCCACAGATGATCCCGGATGTTTGGCCCTACACAGAAGTGAAGCAACGGTCCCGCGGAGACTATGCGTTGTGATCCCATCGCGAGTTCCTGTTCCCACGATACCCTCTGCTTCACATGCCCGGCGCACGTACGTCCCGAACGAGTTCCTCCCAATGTGCTGCGATTTCAAGAGGTCGAACGTCGACTTGGCCTTCGTGTTCGGTTGCAGAAAAAATCTGTCGGTGCCTACATTCCTCTTCTTTCGCATGTCAACATACTCAGATATGTCATCGAAAACACATAGTGCATCGTCAAAGGCCTGTTCCTTCCAGACACAGACTTGCGTGGGTTTTTCGCCGACGGCAGCGAAGCCCCCTTTTTCCGTTTTGGAAGCGCCGTCCCGGGAACCAATCACTCCCGTGATAACCCACGCCGGCTCACCATCTACAGGACGTAGGTCGAACTGGTGAATGGCGAGGTGAACGAGCGAACTCGGACGCATGCATGTCACTAATGCAATGTTGAATATCATCCTCGTCACGAACCCAGACGCGGATTCCTTGGACAGTGACTCAGACTTGTACAGCTGTTTCAAATCCTGTATGGTGAGTGTGTTGTGGCTTCTGGTGTATAGTCCCTCGGACTGCTGTTGACGGAACCTGTTATCCATTACAGCGAGAAGACCTGCATGTTCTTCTGCGAAAACTGGGCCTTGGAGTAGACTCAACGAGTACTTCCAGATCGTCTTGAACGCGCGCTGAATGTTGAGAATGTAGGTTTTCATAGTAACCGGCGTGACAGCGGCGAGCTTCTTCGTTCCCCGGTACGTGATCACGAACTCTATAAGCCAGAAGCGCACGGTTTTGAGTTGTTCGACTGACCATTCAGCATGCCCTTCCGGTAACCACCCGCCCTCTCCATTCGGAAATAGTAGCTTCCGAGCATTGTCTAAGGTCAGGTGCGGATCATGCAGCTCAACTTCATCTGGCATAAAGCGGTCTTTTCGCACCACAAACCGAGCCAGAACATTCAATGAACTCTCCGTTCCTCGTACGGTGTTCCGCGGTACAAAGGTGCCGAAATATGACTGGGCCGCAGCCGAATGCGTCATGCGGTTCTCTGAGTTAGGCACCTCTGGTTGGGAATTAACTTGCGTAGAGCTTGAATCGGCTGCTCCAGTAGAGGCATCACTTCGTTGGGCACCGTGCGCAGTTGTGTGTCCTGTACCTGTGGTCACAGTGGGATCGACGTACTGAGTAGACATTGTCTGCTCGGCATTACCAAAGGCCAACGGAGGTAAATCAGTTGATAGAGGGTCCATGAAGTCATCGTCGTCGGCAAAGTCGTCCATGGCGTACGTCTCAGTCGGGTGTCAGGTGGTTCTCCCGCAAGGATGGTAGCATTTCGTAGAGTATGCCTTTAGTTTTACTTAACATATTCTAAACATCCTCCTTGCTCTACATTTGTCCTGTGATAAAACAATACCAAGCAATCAGGCACAGTGGAGGACTACTGTTGGCAGACGTAGCACCTGAGACTGCGACTAGACTCCTTCCTCTTGAGAGGGAATCTTTCTGAAAATAACATGGCTAAAGTGTCTAAACTGCGGAATGTTTCATAAATGTAAATGAAAACAGCCGTGAGACAAGCATGTTGTCAACCGGCTTCGAGTGCAGACATCGTGCACGAGGGTCCCGAGCGAAGCGAGGGCCCGAGTGTAGGTTGACAACTACCGCTACGATTATAGGTGGTAGTTGTCAACCGGCGTAGAGGGCGGATATCAGCACGAGGGACCCGAGCGAAGCGAGGGCCCGAGTGATGATA
>JAULBV010003785.1:0-10289 GCA_032358295.1 Pterothamnion heteromorphum | reverse complement strand
AGAATGTTTATACAACTACGTATAATCCTAAGTGCAACGGGCAAGTAGAGCGGTTTAACCGCACGATACTAGCCGCTTTGCGGCACTACATTGTGGACCAACCGCGAGATTGGGACCTCTTCACGAACGCATTGACATATGCGTACAACAATCAGGTTCACAGAGTCATTGGAATGACACCTTTTGAGCTGGTGCTGTCTCGACCACCACCGCACTTAAGTCTCGAAGACGAGCCTGTGATCCGAGATCGGAACTCGAGAAGCGCGTTCAGAGACGTCTGGCTACAACGCTTGAGAGCTCTGATGAGCACAGCGAGAGCGCGGATGACCGCTGCACAGAAGTTGTACAAACGCAACTTCGACGAGAGGCTAAGAATGCCACGTGAGAAGGTTCAAGTCGGAACCTACGTCTTCGTGAGACGCGACCATGTCGCGGCGTCAGAGCCAGGGCATAAGTTGATGCCCAAGGCACGTGGACCCTTTCGGGTACTGAGAGTCAATGATGACACTTGTGTCGTCGAATACGACGACGGGCAGAGCGAGCGGGTATCTCTTGATAGACTCGTGCTCGCACCTGTGCAGACCCAGGCGCCACAGCCGGGACTTCGAGACTCACAAGATGAGACAACACCGCCCAGGGGCTCGCAAGAGTCTGGGGGAGGTGGGGAGCGCCGGGACGGCGCGCACCACAACGAGCGTCTGGAAGACGCGCCTGCAGATGAGAGCCAAGAGAGTGAGGCTCCGAACGAGAGTCGAAATTCATCGACACAGATAGAGCGTGAAGGAGACGCACAGTCAGACGTGCCACGACAGGACGCAGTGCGTCCTGTAGACGCTCAAGCAGACGAGAGTCACGGGCGTGACACTGAGCAAGTGGGCAGTGGCCCTCGGTCTGTGCGACATCGAGAGCTGAGACCAGCACCGTCAGAAGAGCCGACTCAGATGGACGAGTCTGGCACGACGAAAGCTGGCGGAGCCGCTACGGCGCCGCCAGATGAGTATGTCATCGAGCGCATTGTAGCGCACAGCGACGAGTCGGGTGAGAACCGACGCTACAGAGTCCACTGGTACAACTTTCCAGCCAGTGAGGACACATGGGAGCCTATTCAGCACCTCCCGAGATCAGCAGTGCTGAACTACTGCAGACGCGCAAAGTTACCGCGACCCGAGAACCTGGATGAGTCTCAGCCTGGCTGAGACACAGCAGGTGCACTGCGCGAAGAAGTACCTCAGACGAAAGGAGGTACTACTCGAAGGGCATGCATTACGTGCACCAGGTGGTGATAGGCACCAATCAGAAGACGCTATTCAGCGACAAGTGGAATTGAAACCCACACGTGGCAACCGATGCCTCTTCATGAAATCGAGTTGGGGAATTTTCGGCGTTTCCACATCTCAAGTCGCGCATCCGCGTCAACACAAGAGCAGATGCTCACCCAAGACGTCCCCAATCTTCGGAGGGACGACAACCGAGAGTGTCCATGATGGACGCTACTGTAGCGGGCGGCGTGACAATCGCACTTGGCAATTGGCGCTGCCCACAACGAAAGAGCGCAGGAGAAATGCGCGCACCCGCGAGAAGAATGGGGTTTCCCATACACGATCGTAGAAGTCATTGGACTACTCCATGTCATCGACTACGATGTCCTCTACGCGAGAGTGGCTCAAAGTAACGCGAAAATGACGTGGTTACCACGACAGAGGCTCATCTTCGGCGCGCCGAAATTTTATGAGCCTCGTTGAGGCCATTTGACCACACTAGTAGACGGCGAGTACTCTCCTCAGCCGACTTCATGTCGCGGAGTTCGTCGACTCGCACTGGAAGAGGTCCGGCCGACCACATCAAGATGGAGGAAAATTTCCAACTGAGCTGGCCGGGATTTGATGTCACGGCTAGCTCGACGAGTCCATGAGGGACACTGTGAGCCGTCGAAATGACGTCGACGAAGATCGCAAACGCGAACTACGCTGGGGCCAATATTTGGCTCTGCAAGCTGTGTGGTTTGATACATGAAACCTCTCCAGGACGCTTCTGAGGCGACCCGGAAGCGACCTGCGACGTCAAATGACGACAGAGAAGCTTGTGAAGCTACAACGCGTGTGGCGTTGGAAGGCAAGCCTCAAGACGCGATGCAACATCGCGACCTCTGAGTGATGAACTACATCTCGATGAAGAGCTGCGCTGTCTCGCATGCACTCGCGCGAGGTCGGAAGACCACCTCCAGGTGGTGTTGAGAGCACCAACCTGCGCGCGAAGGCTGGTTGCCTACTTGGAAGTACTGTTTATGTTTATACAGTTCGGGGTGAGAATCGACTTCACTTCTGTGCCGAAACGGCTCTGTTCCGAGAAAAACGGACAAGAGCGCTGGAAGCAGCGCACAAAGGCCGAGCACCTGACGAAATTTGGTGCACTCAAGTCCTCCCGTTCTCCGTAGGGAGCTCCGCCTATGCATGGCGCGAGAGCGAGCTGAACTCGCACACTGTAGACGTCTTGCCGACGACTGCGCGGCAGCGCGCCGCCAAGGAGGGCGATCGCCCACAATTAAGGCACAAAAGAGCCGCGATGTGCCAAATTGGCTCGCGCGAGCACGCAATTAATTGACCTTTTCAATTATTTAGTGCACCAAATTGGGCCCACAAATTTGGGCACTGAGAGCACATCGGTGCACATGGCGGTGCATGCACCCCGTCTAAGTGCATAATCTGCTCACGCGTTGCATATCCTATGCATCGCTCTGAAGAGTCCAAATTGGACACGCGAGCCCGCTGAAGAAGGACTGCAGGAGCAGCGCGCTGCGCTTCACGGGAGCGCGCGACGCGCACACGCGCCAGGATCTGTCTGCGCGAGAGGAGAACCACCTCCACGGCTACTGCACGCCAGCGAAGAGCTGCCATCGCAGCACGACCGCACGACCGAGCCGACTGCGCGGCACTGCGAAACCGCAGAAGAGCTGAATGTTCAGCACAAGCGAAGTCGTGGGACACTGTAAAGTCCCCGACGTCCGCTATGAGAGACCAACTGAGGTCACGAACTGGAGCGACCGCTTCGGTGGGTCGCTCGTTCAGTCGAGTCCGAACGGACACTATCCGAAGTCGGGCGGAAGTTCGACATGATGAGCTCAATAATGAGCACTGCACGTCGTGGGACACGGTAAAGTCCTCGACGGTGCTACAACAGAGACCCACTGGGGTAACGAGCTTGAAGCGGCCGGGATATATCTCACCGCTCGCTCACGAGGAGTCCATGTGGACACAGTGATCATCTACCCGATGAACCGCGTCGCTACGGCGATCGCACGAGAAGGCATTACGCCTACTACGAGGCAGAGGCCCTGAGCAGCAGTTCGAAGAGTGCGCTCGGGGGTCCTCGCGTCTTAACGAGGGGGATGTGCAGTGCAAATTGCACTGCCTCTCCTCGCTACAGGCGTTAAGAAACTGCAAGATGCTGTACTGGCAACGGCAACGTGGACAACGTGTCCGGGAGCGCGCGCAGGTGTAAGCGAGGGACGGCATGCATGCGCCGCGCCAGTAATGTGCTGACTTGCGCGCACTGTAAGCGGGCGGTGTAAGCCCGGTGAGCCGCGATGGCCCACACATGTCGATAGTTTGAGGTGCACAGCATGCACCGTGCCACCACACGTGTGCATGCGCCGTGGAACCACACGTGGCGAGCGTGTAATGCGCACTGTTAAGTGGACTTTACAGTAGGCTAGTTGACTGTATATAGTACGGCGACCCAAGCCGACTCACTAGAAAAAGTTAAGTTCTCTTGGCTTGAGTCTATGTGCGCCTCGTTCTTGCGGATAGTCTACAAGCTACCACGTCTCGAGCCATCGCGCTTCGCCTCGGTCTACTGTTCTGCTGCCCTACTTCGCCGTTTGCGTGGTACGTTGCGTGCGTCGCCTGTTCGCGTGCGCGCGCCTTTTCGTTGTTGTCCGTGCGGTGCTTCCACCCCTCCTGCCCTTCGGCGATTACGCCTTTGCGTTCTTTGTACCCCTTTGGGTTCTTGCGCGTGGCTTTACGACCCGCACTAACGCTTGCGAGCCTTTGCTCTCCGGGCCACTGCGAAAGCAAGTCCCGAATGCTTGAAAGCGTAGTTTGTGTTGTCTTTGTGACATCTCCCACGGAGTGATTTGCACTACAATCTGTGAGTCATTCGCACACGCGCGCGCTGAGTACACTGCGCCGATCCAGCGTGGCGTTTGCGAACACAGCTGCTAGCGCTCGCTCCGCCTGTCTCTCCAGTTGTGAGACTGGTGAACTCTCTACGCACCGATGCGCGACTTGAATCGATCCCTACGCCGCGCGCAAGCTGAGACGCTCGCCTATCGAAAGCCCGCGTGGCGATGTTGGACAAATACGGTACATGTGATGACCGGCCGGAATGCAGAGGAGCGGACGAAAGAGAAGGAATTTCGTACTCCCGTTTATTCATATTGCACTACGACTAGTGTAGTGATAGACGTTCTAGAGACTGAGCGAGAAGTCATTCAGGAATGAGTAGGGCGACAGAGTGGATTTGATAGAATGGTCCGTGAGCTGTTCGTTGAGACAGTTCTCAGGGGCGCGGGTTGAATGGTTGAAGGTAGATTGCAGATAAGTCTACAACACTGTCTTGGAGACAGTTGGCTGAGGCTGTCTCCGCATTGCTGCACTGGGTCAACCGCTTGCGTCGTTCATGCTGTCGCCACGGGTGATGGGCCCGACAGTTGTCGCGTGGGCTGTGAAGCAACCCGCAGGACAACCGTACGCGCCCATGCGAGTCGCACCGGCGCCTCGCATAGCGGAGACAACACTGAACTGGCGTTCGGATACATTGCTTGGGGTACAGTATTGTGCGCAGCGCATGGCAGTACAGCGTACTGAATTTCATGCATTGCCCCGCTCGCCAAGCCCGCGAATGACCATGTCGAATGGCAGCACTGCCCGTCGGCCCCAACTCACAGTTGGCCCGTACGTCCGCAAAACATGCGTGCTCGCGTACAACCTGAGCACCGCGCATCGCGCGCTCCGCTCCAGCAGCGCGCTCGCTGCAATCACTTCCTCCCTCCTGCTCCTCGGCCGCTGGCCGCCCGGGCTTACAGCCGGGCGCTGGATCGCTGGTCGTGTTTTGCCTGCGCCTGCCAAGCGCAATACAGTTACGCTCTCGCGCGCGACTTCTCACTGTGTTACCTCTGATTGGTGTGCCCGGCCGCTCGCCCATGCGCGAAGTTCCACGCACTGCCAAGAAGGTTGGACGCAACCTGCTGTATCGTCTCGCGCGCATTCGCCAGAGTCGCTACGAAGCTCCAGCCAGGAGTTGCGACCTGCGCGCCGTCGGCTTGCCCGACAAAGCAGCCGGCACTCCGCGTAGATGGTGATAGAGCGTGACTAGTGTAGGGATACAAAGGGAAGCACCTGACCACAACTCGACAACCGAGGGCAGGTGAGCAGACCAAGTACTACTCCTGCGGACTCCTGCTTCTCTCTATCCATATCTATCTCTATCTCCTTCGTCTATTCGGGCACCGACCGTCTCCGCGCATGGGGAATTCGACGCCTGTACGCCATATACCACACGCGTAGCCTGCGCGCCCTACAATTCGATCCGCCTTTCGCCACAGTTATAACTTCGGCCCAAGAACGTGGATCGGAGTGTTCTGGGCATCACCCAGGTTCCCGCTGACCACCGTCAGCGCCAAACTGTTTGGCAGACTAGTAGATCAAGGCGCCGCGCCTCATCGGCATTGAGGTGAAGGAATTTGTCACCTTTCAAGAGAGTCGTAAGGAGTACGAGCGCAAGGTCACCCAGAAAGCTACCGAGGACGGCGTTCAGCCGCAGCCGCTCAGGTCACTGCGGAACAGCATAGACCAACAGATCATCGATCTCTTCATCCTCGCAGAGTAGGTACCGAAGAAGGTCAACAAAGATGTGCCGAAGCCATCTTGGAGGCTTGCATCAAGAAGTGAGCTGTTGTCGATCGAGAACAGCTCGCTTCTTGATGCAAGGTCCTAGCCGTTGACCTCGAGGTCGACGACTAGGACCTTGCCCTAATTGAGAGCCAGATATCCCCGCTCAAGAAGGAACTGTGACGCAACGCCGCGAGAGCGGGATGCACGACAGACGCGTACGTACGTCTGAAGCCTGGTGCTCAGAGACGACAGGAAGACGTTTGTTGCTTGCCCGCGCGGGCGGATAAAACCACAAAAGCCGTAGTTGAACGTGAGAACGTGGTAGTGTCGACGAGTCGAAAGGGTGGAGTCCATCTTCGGGACGATAACCTGGTAACTCGTTAGAACTGTTCTACTGTAAGCCCGTCCGTGATGAAAGGTGTCAAGAACCAGGAGGCCGGCTGGACGACGCGAAGAGCGATTCAAACTCGCGGTTGCGAAGATTGTCCTTCTCGGAGAGCGACTGGGTACCCCGCGTAACGGTAGCGAACCGCCTCGGCGAAAGTCTTAGGACGACGAGATAGAGGGGCCTGTGACGATGGCTCTTTCAATAGCCGGAGTGCCGGGTTCTTCTCGGAGTTTTTGACCTGCTTTCAAATATGGTGTTTCCAACCAACTTGGCCGAATTTACTGTGGAGTGAATTCGGGATACTACTTAAGGTAGTCTATTCGCTGGTCGTGGTTGCCTGAAGCTGCGAAAATGCGCTCATGGGCCGAGCTACCTGTACAGTCCCCTCTGTGGCTTGCCCAAAATACGTGGGCATGCCACGTGTGCAGATGCGCCAGTGCGCCAGTGCACCGGAGATAATACGGATATTACGGTTGGAGAGAAATCAGCAATTCTTCGACAATGTCACTGTAAGGCGACTGTAAATATTTGAGCATGTGAGAGATCCATTGAGTTTATGAACCTGCGCAAATTCGGGCTTACGGTAGTGGGGCACGTGAGTATTACCGAGGCTAGGACGAGTAGTACGCGACCGTCGCGAACACTAGCGAGGCAACCATCGATGGCTGGACCCAGAAAAGGATCGCTAAAGCTCGAAACGAGAGCCATCTGTGCTCGGCGTCTCAGCTTTTTGCGCAAGGTCATGATGCACCTCATGTCTCGAAGAGAGGTAGGGCAAGTCAGCAATAATCTCCTCCACCGCACGTACCGTAGTTACACGGAAGCGAAGCGGAACAGTTCTTTCTCTACTCAACGAAAGCAGCTCATAGCCACTACTGACTTTAAAGATGTATTGAATTCGATGAACGAGGAGCAGTGCCTGCTACATTTCCGTTTCTTACGAGCGGACCTACATCGCATAGTTCCCGTAGTGGTTGGCGGTACTACCAGGTTCACTACGAAACGAAACATGTACAGTTGTACTGCCTTACTGGGGACCTGTTGTAGCCCCACGGATAGGAGCCAGCACGTCTGTGAGACGGTGCTGAAGCTGGGCGCCAGCCGGGCGCCCAGAAGATCTGGTGCACGCGCCGAGCGCACCTTTTCGTGTGTACGCGCGGAATAACTGTGTGCAGCCATGCGCTGTGCGGCGTTGTGATGCTGCGATGTACGCCAAGTGTACAGCTGTGACTGTCGCGCGGGCACTGGGGGCCAAAGTATTTCATACTGTGGGACGCCTTACAGTGCGGGTGCGAGGTGACATGAACCTGCATTCCTCTACTACTGTACTGTATCTAGGTACTGTATGGGCTGTCTACACGACTGACCAGTGGTCATGTGTATGGTGAGCTCGGAGATTTGCAATCTGCATCTCAGCCGGCGCAGGGTATCTGAATCTCAGCCGGCGCAGGGTATCTGCGCCGGGTTGTTCGACCTGGGACCTGAGAGCCATTATTTAGACCTTAAGCGGGTATATCCCAGCTCGAGAAACTCGGTCTAGCAACTGAGATAACTACGCAACATCAAGAAGGTAACCGAGTTTGCGAGCAACAGTAAACCAGAACAACCCCAAACAAGACCCACAACCACGCTCTACATTCCCCACGGGGTGGCGGCTGTCCCACTGTTAAGCGTTTGCTCCTCCACGTCCGTCACTGTCAGCGCCGGGCCACATGAGGCGTAGTACCAGGCCAAGGTTGACGATGCTACCCCCACAGCTATGCCACGCCCTTGTCCCCTTGTGTGCGCGCGTTCGCTGAGCCACCTACGCGCAATACACCTGTGTCGTTCTGAAGCGCCTATCCACGCCCCGGAGATGGACATATTTGAGGTTCTATTCCGAAAGCACGCACCGCAGCTCGCAGAAATATTCTTGGAGGGTGTCGAGGGCTTTCTGGATAGTTGGAAAGTTTTGGTGGCGCGTCCTATTGCGTCGAGGAACATCGAAGCCCGGGGAGCGTACCTCGCACGGAAAGTGGAGGAGAACATGTCTGCACTCCCAAACTGCGTCTGCTTCATAGATGGGACAGTGCTCGAGATTGCCCGCCCTGACGAATCTGGTCTATAGACCAGAGTCGTCAGGGCGGACATATTAGTATACTAAATTTGTGCTACAACGGGAACGAAAGGAAGCACGCCGTGAAGTTCCAGTTTCTGAAAACGGCGGATGGGATGTTCGCGCACGTTTATGAGCCGGTCGAAGGGAGGCGACACGACTGGACACTCTACGCACGTTCAGAATTCGATAGCAATTTGGGGTCTATGCTGGCGGTAGGAGGTATGAAGTACTGCGTGTATGAGGACAGTGGCTACAACAGCAGGGCATACTTGGAGATTCCGTTCCAGGGATCTTCATTGAGCGCGGACCAGGCTGCATTCAACCGAGCAATGTCTTCGGCTCGTATCACTGTTGAGTGGATGTTCAAAGAGATCAAGGCCTACTGGACGATGGTTGACTTCCCACGGAAGATGCGCGTGTTGCAGATCCCCGTGGGAAACCTGGTTGGTGCGGTAAACTACGAATAGCCTATAGTGACGTCAATGGGGAACTAAATTCCCTCATTCTCTATTTTAGTGTTTATATTCTAATGTGGTATTCCACCATCCACACAACGCACATTACATGAAACCTACAATATGAAGCGGAATTCGTCAAGATTATGTACCTCCCCGGTGCCACATATCGAGTTAGAACACATTTGAAATCCATTTCGTGGGAATTGGAGCTAAATTATTGGTAATGATATTCATCGCTCTACATGTAACATGTTTAATTCTGAAAATATAATTGATGTATATTTCACAAAGCGGTTCAACGTCCAACTTGAGTTCGGTTAGATTAGCAAAAGCAAGAAACACAGTTCGATGTTTGTCTATTGAGTGCCTGAAGACCGTAGATAGGACACCGAAATGCTTGAGACTTCCAGTAAACGTTTCGTGCCTTGCTCTGATCACAGAATTTACTTGCTTTTCCAGACCACATAGATTCGTTAGTGTCACACGTTTCATATCAGGGTACCCAGAATCCGCAATAACCCTCTCATCAACCGCAGTTTCAGTGCTCGGCGGAAGATGACCAAGTCAGTGTAAGTACCGCATGGGAACGGTCCGTTAATCCAAGCAAGTTTTCCAGTTGCTATAATTAAAACAAATTTCGTAGCGTATCCCAGCACCTCGTATCTTATGGGAGAACCACTTCGTATCGAACGGTGTTGCCTCCTGCACGCGAACATCTGTACCATCGACAGAGATATAGCATGGTCCGTAGTTCTTCTAGTCCAATCTATTTGAAAAGAAAACTGCAGAAAACAATTTCAGGATAAATGGTGTCAAGCACCAGTAATGGTTCCGGGAAAGAAATGAAAAGGTCCCAAAACATACCAATGATTGGGAACTGAGGGCATCCAACACGTTCCATACCCATTTATGCAAAGTATTCTCATCCATTCGAAAATACATCGACATCACATTTTCTGTGCTGCATGTCTTCAAGAAGAAGGAAGCCCACAGAAGATGAACCAGCGGTTTTCCTGTAGACAAATTGTTAAATATGAGAACCTACACCGTCTCACACACGATTGGCAGAATACAGTATGCAGCATTGAATTTTCGTATCGGAGTTGATGTCGACGACGAACCAGGTAGGCTTGAAAAGGTCGACTGAGCTGTACAAATTCATCTGCAGACACGTTCATCTCACACGACACCACGGACGTCAGATACAGTTCGTTGTCTTGGCCACGAAGATGTTTGTTCTTGGAGTTACCGATGATGTACGAAATTTACGATTGGTGCATATATACGCTGTTGGGACGGGCACTTATTCTAGGTTCTACATTGTAGGGTAATAGACCCTTGAGATTAGGGACAAAAACCCTGTTCGAGAGACCAGCATAAAGAGGCAAGGGTTGCAAGAGCCAAAGTGCTCTTCGAGTAACTTAGTGGTATGGACCACGTGCTACCTAACCTGA
>JAULBV010003674.1:0-10293 GCA_032358295.1 Pterothamnion heteromorphum | reverse complement strand
GAGAGTTTCACATAATAAATACCAAAACTCTCTCCCAGACGAGGAGAGAGGTGAGCATCTTGCTACCCATCCTGTGCCTACTCGCTCGTGTGACCTCTCTCTTCTATCCCTCTCTCGCATCACTTCTGTACTTTCCTTTATCCGTTCACGTCTTTCCTCCCTTCATTGCGCGTGCGCGACGTCCACGCAAATGTTCGCACCGGCGCATTCCGCAAGTTGTCATCTGTTGGACAATTTGGCGTTCCGGACGAACTGGAGCGCGACAATGACTAGCGCTATGTACGGCGATTCCCCCAACACTACTTGGACGTGCTGATTTCCACGAGGGTCAGCGTACTACTACTTGCCCCGCATATGCTCCTTTCTACACGATACAAGACCACAGAACACAGCGGAGTCTTTGGAAAGGGAGAACGTTGACTGCGCCCGGTGAGCACGTTCAGCGGAATGGTGGGAAGTAGTTTTGCGAGCCTCTCTACGGCATCGATTGTCTAAGCCGAAGCAGCGAAAAGTGTGAATCGCGAGCTGTCAGAAGCGGGGAGAACTTCCAGCATAGTTGTGGGTTGGGTGACGAGCCCCAGCGGTGGGGTACGCACCCACCGTTGGGGCGAGATGGAGTTTATTCAAGATCAAACTGGCGGAATTCGAAGGTAATCATAGACTATTACACCAAAGTGGGGTGTGATGCTACATCCACAGACGGCGTACGCACCAGAATAGCCTCCGAAATGCTTGACCAGATGACACAGCTGATGTGTTGGTGTAACTATGGAAGAGAGGTGATCAGGGGTAGAGGTAGAACTGAAAAGAGTAGAGATGTTGCGTTGTCGACCAGGTTGCTTCTACCTGGGAACCATGTTGGTTAGTTTACTCGTATCGAACGCAGTGGTCTATATAAACACAAGCAGCTGAGTAGCAAACTATCAGAGGGGATCTTGGTCCAGATGTACAGTAGCTCAGTAATCCGGGTTGGATCTATCCACTTGCCGGCACTACAGCACAACAAGTGGAGGTCGTCACCAACGTCTGACTTAGAACCTCTCGTTAGATCTACTGAGGATGTAGTACAGTGAAGACCGAGGTGTAACCTTGTAGAGTCTCTCACTGGTGGAACAAGCCTCAGTGTAGCACAAGCGATATCTACTTACTCCTGCTCTTTCATATACTGTATCTTATGACTGACCATGAATGGTACCTGTACTGTTTCGGAATGATTAGAGCCGAGCACTATCTGTATGTGCGGAGCAGAGAGCGCAATTCTTATGATACGCGCACGTTACAACTGTCCGTCCGTGTATCATAACAACTGAATATATACGAAGTACGAGATCGATACGTGATCGATCGCAAGGCCTTCCGAGTACGAGATGCACGGGACAGTACAGTACGGCATCTGCCTCAGGTGCGGCTCCAACTTTCGGAAAGCGCGTCCAGCGGTACAAATTAGGCCAATGGAAGGACCCTTTCAGTGCAGTTTAATCTGTACAGAACAAACAAAGTTCTGTTATTAGGCGCTGACGCTGGGTTCACTAAGAAAATACGTACCTGCAGAAGTAGCAACGAGGATTCTTTGAGCAGTTCGAAAGGCATTGATCTACGCGATCAATTTCTTTCGAACTGCATCCCTTGTCTGGCTCGAAAATTACTGACAGAAGAGGCGATGAATGCTAGAAACTGCTGAGGAAGTTTCCATGTTTCGCTGGATAAACGGCTGAGGTACAATCTGTGTACTGCAGTATGAGTGCGCCGAATCATTCTCGTAGTTATTGAGAAGCTGTAAAGTAAACTACTGTAAAGATGTGACGCTCGACTCCAAATTACCACACCCTGAACAAAGATGCCCAATTCTGCTCCGAATTTGTCAAAGGAATGCGCAAGCAATACCAGATTGTCAGCTGAGCCGTATCGAATTCGATGACATCCTTGCGCTGATAGTGCCAAATTGACTATGACAGACTACTTGAGTACAGAATATGAAATTCAAGTGGACGGCCGCGATGCTGGCCTGCTCGTCTAATGAAATTGAGGTGCGGATGAAAGGGCCGAGGGCACGTTTCTCAGATATACATATCCCATCCAAGTCCCACACAGTTCTCAATCTCGGTATCCTTTGTTTGTTTTCCTAGCTGCTGTTTCATCAAAAGTCTTTCATCTTCCTCATCAAACTGCCTTGACCATGAACGCTTTCTACGCCATCAGTTCCCGATTCATGAGCAAGGCTGACAAGAAGAAGAAGGTTGGGCTTGCTATTGTCCTGGAGATAGTGGAGGAAGACGAGGCTCGCCTGCTCAAGGTGGCTGTCGACTCGAACCTTTGTGTGGAGAGGTCTGCGCATGCCACTCAGGTCGCGCGTGCGGAGGAGTTGGCCTATCTGCGCCACCAGCTTGAGGAAATGGAGGGAAACCCCATTGAACTCTATGCGTACCTGGCCGAGAACATCAACATTTGGAACAATCAAATGATGGAGTACTTGGCATCGGGACCGCCGGTGGACGACTGGTTGAGCGACGCCAGCTGAATTGGTGTGTGCTCCCTGTTGCGTAACGACTTGCCAAACGCAGCGTGAGCAAGTCTTGGTGGTACAGCTGAATGTGCCACCAAGCGCGGACTGTTCTTTTTGGAATGGTCATCCGCGTGGTTGAGAGTGTGACATGTGTTGGATCAGAGGTTCTCTTGAAAGAGAATGGCGTGGCTGATCCATGCGGTCGAGGGAATGAGAGGGTATGCTCCTGACTTTTGTTGGAGGAGAAGGCTCTATGGCTGACCATTTCACCGGCGTCCCCGTCGCGTCAGCCGCAAGTATCCCTGTGGGGAGAAACGAACGGGTGATTGAGAGAAACTAAACATAAGTAAATCAAACATATTTCTATGCGCTCAATGGCCTGGTCGCTGCGCTCTACTCAGAGCAGCGCGTCTGTTTAATCGGCCTCTTGTCATCAAACAAGCATTGTTCTCCGAAAACCCTTGAGGACAAAAATCGAAAACCGAAACATCAGCGAGAAAGTGTGGTCGGCTCTAATTCGGCCGCCTCCAGATAAGGCGACATGCGTTCACGGTGCGGCCGAGTGGTGGATTGGTGGAAAGTTTAGGCAATGGCTGCGGCACAGCTCTAAAAAGGAGAAAAAGAAAGGAAAAGTAGCCCGAAACCGGCAGTGTTGACGATTGTGTCGGAATAGTTGGAGCTGCGGCTCACGCATGCCAAAACGTAATTCGATGTCTATTGGTTACCTCATTATTCGTGGCACATGATGATTGGACAAGAGCAACTCGTGCGATATTGCTGCCGATCCGCGACGCGGATCAAACGTCCACGGTGTCGAATAGCGCCTCCCTCATGCATCCCGTCGCTTCGTATCTGGATCCAGCGCAGGGCGACGTCCGCAGAAACGCAATGCTCCGATTGGGCGGCAGCGGACAATGCCGCGCGCTGCGCGGGCGCTCGTGGCCAATCAAGTCATGTGACGGTGGGGCCGCATTTCTATCCATCCATCTCTCCCCTCCATCCTCTCCGTACCTTCCCTCTTCCCGTTCTTCCTCTCGAACGACTTTCTGCCTTCTACAGGTTATTCACGTGCTCATTCATCGATGTACTCCAACCGGCAAGCATTCCAAGTTTCACTTCCTGCTCCCCGAATCCATTTCGATCTGTGCAACTCGTGGCCACAACAGTGGCCCAACCGCCTCACGCACTCGGCCAGAGTCACGGACCCACCTCCACCCTTTCCGCTATATTAGCTGATCCACCGCTTGGGAGGTGCACCTGGGTTCCAAGCTGTGAATAGTCTGGATCTTGTACCTCTTCTGAGTTCAATCGGCATCCTTCCGCGAAGGCCGCGGCTGCACGCTTATGCTTCACAGTGGGGACACCCGAAGCGTATTGTCTAGCTTGCGCCCAACATGAGAAGTCCATTCAGTTCTATCTGTTTCACCTGCACGTTGCGGCTGATCGCGCGACATTGCTGAGTCAACCAAACGCTGCAGCGGCGGCCTCATGGTCATGCCTGACCGAACTTACAGTGCCTGACCGACCTTCTGTTGCCCGATACCTGCTGCTTCGTGCATCCGAGACTCATCGCTAACGATATAACGACAGATGTTGTGGGCCTGCGAGTGGGGCTCGAATACCGCGCTTCATCGCCGTTAAAATCTTCGCATTCGCATCTTCGCATTCGGAACCCCGATCAGGCTAGCAGCCGCATTCGTACTAAACACTGCATATGGTGAACCGGCATTCGAATCAGCTGAACAAGGTCGCTATGAGCGCCCTGCAACGGACATGCGGGTGAGCTTGGTTGTAGTTGGGCGAAGTAATGGAGGGCGGAATGGGGCCGCCAAACTGGTTATTCTACGTCACGTTCTGAACAGTGTGTGTTCTGAAGAAAGAAACGACACTCTGCATCTACATCACGTACGGGGCTCGAAAGGAGCAATTTGTTCTGCCAGGTGAACAAGTTCTTCATTGGGATAGGGAGCGCGATTGGAGTGTGCGGGTGGGATCGGGAGAGGGGGACGCCTGTTTTAGCATGTGGGCGGTAGGTGAAATCAGAGAAAACACGAAGGAACTGTATTTAGAGTAAACACAGAAGGGGTACTACAATACATAAAGCCTTCGAGGTGACATTTGCGAAATAGCTATAATGCCGCGACGGTACGTTGAATTGTGATTAAAACGTTAGCGTTGTTATCGCGTGACTCAAGCGCCGGCGAGAAACGACGCAGTACGGCATCATGCAGAAACATGATGATAGGGCCGTTCAATACGAAAGCAGATATGCATTTCTTAATACAGTAGTCGACGTTGAAGGAGCAACTGTACAACGTGAGAATAATGTTTTGGCGCCGTAGTCAGATACATATCCCGGCCGAGGGCATCATTCTGCCTTTGTTAACAGACAGCGCTAGGCTCTCCGCCTCGGTGCCCGTCACCGTTCCGCTCCACGACGAAAATTCGTTCTGTCTAATACTCGCGCACCGAGTCGTCCAACGCCTGGTAGTCATACCTGCGAGGGCCGAAGATTCGGGCCCCGTGGCGTGTTGCGCGGCCTGATGGATTGCGCGAGATCTCGCCTGATCTGTACTTGTCCAATGAGCACATGTCGTCAGTATTACGACTGTCAAATTTCGGATTACTCGATGGAAACAATAATAATTATAGCCACTCTGGCACTCAAGCTTTACGCGAGCTGATGGGTTTGGAAGACAGGACCGAGGCGGGCGTAGAGTGCGCCGCGTGCCTCCCCTCTGAGGTGAGTACCACTCGGCAGTGTGCCGAAGGTCAGAGAGAGCCTGGGGCGCACACGAGGGCGGCGAAGGCTAGGACCCATCCCGAACACGACGAATAGGAGGGGATGTCTGCGAAGCGAGGAAATTGCGCGAAGGGTTATCGGCGGGGTTAGAGGCGCTGGGGACGTGTAGGTAGCGAACAGTGAGGTCGTGAGCGAGAGTGAGTGCTGCCATGCGACGGCAGCGCACTAGCATGGGAAAGGAGGAAGACCGTCCTTTCGTGAAAGCCGCTATTGCCACAGACGAATCAGACAATAGTATCAATCGGGTGCTGCTAGCTCGACTTCGGATAGCCCAGTCCACGCTCATAACCGCCGCAGATGCTTCAAGAGCATTAATGTGCTCATCCTGTCGGCGCCATCGGTGTTGAAAAGCCACTTTCCAGTTTCAATCTTGTAGTACGGCTGTAAGCGCGGAAGAGGGCGGTGGGGGAGGGTTGCATGTCATGTCAGAAGTAGTGGACCATAGGCGCTGGATGACTTCCGGTGGGATGGTTTGGTAGACTGCTGCGCATCCAATTGAGGATGCGTCAAAGGCAAGCAGTATTGGAAAGAGAGGTAGGTCGGTGCGTATGGTTGCGAGTGGTATTAGGGAGAGCGCATGCAGGATCTCGGTACGGGAAGCTGGGCAGAGGCTAATAAGTTCTGTCATCGGAGGGTAGCGGTTGAGGGGGCATATCTGGAAAACTCTGTGTAGAACGGAAAGTGATGGACGCCGAAGGAGGCAGTACCAAACCAGCCGGCCTAAGACCGAGAGCCAGGCGCTTGAGGAGATGGATGATGCCTTGGATAGATGAGTGCGTGTGTCGTTGGAGAGTTTCTCCAACTTGTCGGTTCGAGCAGATATGGTGCAGGTGGAGAAATCCCATGTGCATCCAATGAAGTCGATTGAGGTAGTGTGAATGGTGCCGAGAGGTGTTGACTTTTTCGGATGCACAGGAAGACGGTTGTATCGGAGTAGATTGAGCAGGATCCGATGGATCAGAAATACGACGGCCGGTGGGGTTGCCTCAAAAACGAGAACGATGTCGTCAATGATGTGGAGGGTGAGCGGGCGGGAGGGTTTGAGTGCGAATGGGGCGTTGGATCGGGAAAAGACTTGATTGCGGAGATCTGGAGGTGTGAGATGTGAAGCACGAGCTATGAGGAAGGCTTGCTCGATGATTCCTGCGAGGAAGCTGTGTGCCACGTACACGGCCCATTTAAACCCCATTGGCATGGTAGCCTGCTGCGGAAGTATTTGAGTTGAGGCAACCGGGTTCCAAGTCGGGAAACGGGCAGTGAGGGTGGATTGGAGTGGGAGCGGGAGGTGACCAAACTCGATAGTCGGAAAGGGGAAGAGGTTCCGTAGCTGGGGCGGAAGTGGGATGTTATGGAACATGTTGGAGATGTCGACTGAGATGGCAGAGAGGTCCGATGATGAGCAGGAAATGTGTGAGAAAAGAGAGGAGTCAGGGAGTTCGGTGTAGGGGGGTCGGGGGTGTGGAGGTTTTGGAGGCGAGGCCAGGATATTAGTCGGTCATGTGAGGTTGACTTTGTAACTGCAAATAGGGTCATGCAAGTTGATTGTTGCAGGCGCTGGTTGGATGTTGAGAGAGCGCATAGAGGTGTCCAATAAAGCATTCCCGCGCTGTCGAGGCGCTCGAGGAGGTCGGGATAATCGGAGTTGGATATTGAGGAAGAACGCGGATGGCTCGGTTTCGATTCGCACATTGCGCGGAGAGGTGCCATGAAAGAGGTTTCGAAGGTGGACGTGAGGGATATCCGGGTGGGTTCAGGAAGACGGGATAACCACAGTTCGGCGAGCGTTGGGCCTGGTGGAGGGCGCGGATCGGGGAGGGCCAGGCGGTGCGGGCGAATGGGGGTGAATTCGCCACGTCGGAAGAGGATAGCTGGGTCACAAGAAAGAGGCACCGTAGATAGTGCGGGCGTAGCCAGGTGTTGGATTATTGGGATGATTATTGGGATGAGATTTGATCCAAGAGAAGATGGACGTGATGCATCTGGCGGACGTAGAACCAGGCGCTGGAGGAGGGATAGAGTGGCGCGGGTTGAAGGGCGAGTAGGTAACCTGCGTTGAGGGGGTTCGTGTCGTTCGCGTTCAGGGCCAAGGTAGAGGGATGCAAGGGTGGTTGAGATGGATCGGAAGAGTTGACAGACGGGGTAGGAGAGAGCGGGAGATTGGAGGAAAGGTGGAAGGTATGGAGTGAGAGAAGCGAGTGCTGGGAGAGGGAATGTGTGGTGCATTATTTGCTCGGAGGGTCCCGCCGCGAGTTGTCCGCCGTTTGCTTCTCCGCTGAGTGCTTGTGTAGATGGAGTTTTCGAATGGCGTTCTGCTGTCTGCATTCGCTCTGGAGGTAGATGTCCAGTTCTGCAGCCACTGTGGGGTTCCTGAGTTGCCCTTGCGGATGGTTCTCGAGGAGGTGACGGTACGCTTCCCACGCATGGGCCCGAGACTTGTATAGGCCTTGAACCACGCCCTCCTCTACCTTGAGGATGAAATATAACCTCCGAAGGTTGATCTCCAAGCTGGGGAGGGTGTCCAAGGCCACCATCGCGTCTCCCGCTGACAGGATTTCGAGATGGATAGAGCGCGCGAGGTTGAGAGCTTCGGTTTCGTGGGGGCCTGGCTTCAGACGGTCCTGCCGCTGCCATAGGCCAAACCCCGTTGATACAAATTGTTGTAGATTCTGGCCGCTCTGGATAAGGTCCGCCAGTAGGGTTGGGCCGAGACGTGTCGAGACATTGAGGTGGGGATTTGACTCCCGCATTCCCGGGTAGTTCGACAATTTTGCTGAGAGGCTGGCGGCGGTAGCATCGGGGAAAAAGGAGGGTTGATCGGCGGCTGCCTTCTTGGCCCGTTTGGCGGGGGGGTTTTCGGTGTCAGAATCGGACGAATCCGAAAGCGGTGCAGCAGGCACTGGACGAGAGGCAGTGGTGCGGAGAGCTGGGCGCATCGTTTGATACCGGCCGAGGTGGGTCCGGATCGACGCTGGGGCAACGGGGAGTGGGGCAGGTCGGACTGGGATGGGTGCGATGGGCGTCGCGATGCGGGAGCGCTGCCAAGATGTGAGGACGGCAGCCATGCGGGTGGGGTCGGACAGGGGTAGTGAGCGAGGTTGAAGGGAGTGGTCAGAAAGGAGGGCCGATTGCATGTAGGAGTTGAATATATCTGGCTGGGCTGCTGCGGTTGGTCCGACAGATGCTGTGGGGATCGCGAGGAGTGCGGAGAGAGCAATGTGACCCTGCCTGCCGCCCACAGTGATCGGTACCCCGGTGTGGGCCGATGGCTGGCTGGCAAGGTTGGGAGAATGATTGACCATTTCGGATGAAAGTAGGCGGAGGACTTCGGTAGCGATGAGGATTCGGGTAGGGTTTTCGGGAAGCGGGCTGCGAAGATTGGCCGGCGCTGTATTGAGGACGTTGACGAGGGCTTCGAATGTGGCCGATCCGACGAAGGAGAGGGGGTCAGAGTTCTGGATTGAATTGAAAGTTGGAAGTGGGGATATTGGAGCTGAAGATGGGGGATACTGGGAGACATTGTGGTGAGTTGTGGAGCCGAAGCCACTGTGTTGTGAAAGGTGATACCTGGAGGTGCCTGGGAAGGGTTGGGGGGAAAAGGGTTCTGGAGTAGGGGGGATGAGATGGGGTGGAGGGTTGGGAGGGTAAATGGTGCTGGGGCCGTGGGAGCGTGGGCTGGGATAGGGCCAGAAATGGGCTCTGCCGTGGCAGGGCCGGATCCGATGTGGTTGGGGTGCGGCTGCGTGACCAAAAGGGCACCATGGACGGAGGGGCCGGACATAGCCGAGGGAACTATGATTTCTCCGGCGGGGTGAGGAGGCGCAGGCGGTTGTGCAGAGGTGGCTGCGGGTCCTGTCGGTGCGGTAGTGAGGACAGCGGGAAAGTTGATGGGGCTCGATGTGGCCACATTCCCGGGAATTCTTGCGGAGCTTGGGAGGGCACCTGTCTGGAGGGGGGCGGCGGTGGCGAGAGAGATAGAGGGATGCACTGTGGCGTGGAGAGGGTTTCGACGATGCGGGCCTCTGAGAAGCTGTGCCAGCGCGTCGTGGGATGCCGGTGGGAGCGGGGGAGGGTCGTCGGGGAGTGGATTGGGTTGGGATCTGGGGTACATAGCGAGGCGAGGAGAGGTGAGGAAAGGGGAAAGGCAGGTGGGTGTGGGGGCGGGGGGGGTAGGGGGCGTTGTTGTGTCGGGGTCAGAGGGTGAGAAGAAGAGAAAGGTGGGGGTTGGTGGGGCCGGCTGGTGTGATGGACCGGCGGTGTAGCGATAACGGAGACAGTTCCATAGCAGTTGGATACGGTTCACGTCGGAGACAGTCGAGGGCGGAGATGGGTGAGAGGCACGAGGGCCTGGCGGTCATCGGCGAGGCGATAGATCCAGGCGAGGCTGGGGATCGGGATAATGAAATCTCGATAAAACACAGAGGGGGAAAAATGAGGAGACGGACACGTGTATGGGGCATCAGTGGTGGATAGGCTCGATCATCGCGACAAAGGAGGTAGATGCTTCCTGGATGGCGTTGTGAGAGATTGGATTAAGACGGATTTGGGCCAGCCAGGATTGCCCGTTCTGGATATAGTAGCGGGCTTTCTCGATGTTGCGCCATCTGCCGCGGAGCGCGATGTCGGATATTGAGACGCCGGAGATGAAGTCATCGGTCGCGGCACCGACCCGGGCAGAGTGGGTAGTAAACTTTCCGTTACTAAGGCCATAGAAAGATGCAGCGGACTTCCAGTCGGTCCGAAAGGAAGGGTACTTGAGGCTAGTGATGTTAGGGGATGAAGATGTTGAAAACTGCTCCCGGAGCTTGCGAAGATACGCAATTGTCAAAGGACAGTAGAGTTTCAGAAACTGAGGCCCGCCGGTGCATCGCCTTGTTTTTGGTTTGCGTACGATAACACCAGCAGTATCGGATTGTGGTGCAACGGGGTTGCGTGGAACAGTGGCAACGTGTCACGGCTAGGCCGTATTGGTGGTGGGCGATGCCCTATT
>JAULBV010003563.1:0-10295 GCA_032358295.1 Pterothamnion heteromorphum | reverse complement strand
GGCTTTGGTGGTGTATCGCCCTCGATGCACTCTTCCAGAGACGAGGTACGATATTTACACGGAGTCCCGGATACGGTATGCACTTGGTTAGGGTTTGGTTTGTGGATCCATCGGACCCTACGGGCTACATAGTCTATTACGGCTCGTGGACCTCCGACATCCTCCCTCCAGCAATCCAAAGTCCCAATTCGTAGTTTGTCTGCATGGAAGCGGAAAACCTTTTCTGGTAGATTCTTGGTGCATATGTCGGCCGTATTGTCTTCTGATCGCACGAATAGAACGTGCAGCCATCCCATTCGTTCCAAGTGTCTGATGAAGTGTACCCGCGTATCGATGTGCTTAGTTCGGGAGCTCACGTGCTTGTTGCTCATTAAGTAGATAGCTCCTTGGTTGTCTGCGAAAATGATAGCTGATTCCCTTTTCTCGGAGGGGTGTCTGAACACTTCGTCCAGTAGCATCATCATGAACTTGCTCTCACAGGCAGTGTTTGACATTTGGTAGTATTCTGATTCGGTCGACGATAGAGTCACGCATCTTAAAGTTCCTGACCCCCAGTTGGTTAGCGACCCCCCGAGGGTGTGGATGTGTCCGCCCACGGACTTACGATCGTCCGCGTTGGAGGCGTGGTCGGAATCAGTGTAGTCGAAGACTCGAAGGTTCACTGGCCTTCTGTACAGTATCCCTTTGTACTTTCTTGAGCTTATGAATCCCACTAGTCTTTCCATTGATTTCCAGTGCTCAGGTCCAGGGTTAGCCATATGGCGAGCCAGATCTCTCGTGGCATTGCATAGTTCCGGTCCGATCTTTGACTGTAGGTACATACACTTTCCACAGAGAGACCGGTAGTCGGTAAGCCTTATAGGCTCTCCGTCGTGCTTTTGAAGTGCCTTTCCTGGGTATCCCGGAGTTTCTCCGGCTTTTGCAGGTCGTCCATGTATGCGTTCGAACTGTCGAGCGATATCTTCTTCCAGGTCTTCCATGGAGCATCGGATGTAATCGCCGTGTTCGTCTTTCCCGAAGTCGTAGGTCACTCCCAGGTGTTTCTTGATTCTTCCTTGTTCTGTGTACTCGAATCTTTTCTTGAGTCCTTGTCGGAACTCTTCGATTCTTTCCGGCGTTCCGGTCACACACATATCATCGACATGTGTGATGACCACGAGTTCAGTTTCACCTTTGTCATTTTTCCAGTAGTACATACAGGGTTCCGTCTCGGTGAACAGCATGGCCATTTTCTTCGTGAGGTGTTTGTGAAGTGTTTCGTAGAATTGTCTTGGCACGTCTGGTGCGCCATACATGCATTTAAGGAGCTCGATGCAGGTGTTTCGTTTTTCCTCTTCGGAGATGAATCCCATTTCTACCATTCCATCCGGCCATTCGGCATAAAGTTTTTGACCCTTGGGGAGCTCGGCATTGAGGAACGCCGCCTCTATATCGAACATGAGGATATCCCATCCTCTGTACATGGCAACGCTCAACGTCATTCGAACGGTGGTGGCCGTGGCCACCGGGCTAAAACTTTCGGTGTAGTCTATGCCGGGAAGCATGTTGTAGGCTTTTAGGCAAGCCCTGGCTTTGAACCTTGTAGACCCATCTGGCTCCACCTTTTTCTTGAATACCCATTTCACGGGTATGGGTTTACGTCCTGGGGGAAGTAGCCGGCGGTGTAGTTTCTTCCACGCCGTCCTGGAAAGGAAATTTTGGACTTCTTCCAGAGTTGACTCCATCCACTTACTTCCTTCGTCACCCGAGATCGCTTGTCGGAAAGTCTTTGGTGCATCAGCGTCGCTAGTTATTGCGTTTAAAACGTGGAAGTTTTGGGCGGTGCTAGTTGCCTGCTCGCGATCTTTTCGATTGCGGCCTTTCCGCTTGGGATTGTCCCTTCTGCGATCTTTCCGCACGGTTGAGGCCGAAGGGCGTCCCTGCCGTTTCTGGCTTCGAGTTTTCACACCCGTCCACAGGTCCATGTCACCTCCCTTCTTGACTCCGAGCCTCTTCATCTCGGTTTCCGATCTCGTCGTTACTCTGTCTTCGTAATCTGATGATTCACTGCCGCTACTGCTGTTGCTGTCGCTGTCTTCGTCTGCCATACCGTTCTTTTGTTGTTCGGATTCTGAGTTACTGTCGTCCTCGTCTTCAGCATCGTCGTCTTCGGAGGGGTCGTCGTTTGAGGGGGTATCATCTTCTTCATTCCTCCCTGCTTCAGAGTGAGTACCTGAAGCACCCGAACGAGTTGATTCCCCCGAGTTGTCCTGCGATGCTTGGTCGCTATCAGAGTCATGCTCCTCAGAGGAATCTCCTTCACTTTCGTGGTTTTCGTAGGCTTCGATGTGAGCTTCGAAGATCTTGTGCCCCATAAATTCAGCGGGCATCGCTTCTCTTGCGTCCAGCAGGGTAATATCGGCCCAGTAGGTGATATCTCTGGTTTCGATGATGGAACCGGTACCAGGGTTGAACATACGGTAGACGTCGTGTGCGTGGTTATCTGCGTATCCGACGAAGATCATTGGTGTAGCTTTAGGGTTGAGTTTTCGCTGAATCTTTTCCCTGTTAGCCACGTAGCCAACGCGACCGAATTCCACCGAATTCTTGAGTAGACTGAACGAAGATTCTATGTTGTAGTATAGTTCGTTTGGTGACTTGTCCCCTAGTCTGGCGCAGGCTCTGTCGTTTCTTAACTTGGCGGCTGTGCTGCAGGCTTCTGCCCATAGTCGCTCCTGTGTTAACAAGGTGAACCCACATTCGAACATCATAGCTAGCGCGTCCTTCAGGTCGCTAGCGAATTGTCTTTCCACCACGCCGTTGTGTTCTGGGGTATATGGCGCCGTGTATTCCATCGTGATGTCGTGCTGGTCACAAACTTCTTTTAGTTTCTCCATGTGTTCACCCGCGTTGTCGCACCTTAGATATTTTACTTCGCGTTTTTCAGCTTGCAATCGTTTAAGCAACGCAGAAAACACGTGTGGTACCCTCCATTTAGCGTGCACAAAAGAGTCCCAACTTTTTCGTGAATACTGATCCACAATTTTCACCCAATACTTGCTTTTCAGCAGGGTTTTAGAGTAAGGACCGGACGTGTCCAGATAAAGCCTTTCGCCAGGTTGGGTAGCAATCACCGTAGTCACCTTGTTTAGGTTCTTTCTGGTAGTCTTCGACATTGCGCAGCCGTGGCAGGTTTTACTTTTGCCAGTTAGTGTGATTCCTAACCTTTTCGCATTTGTCTTTATTACTGTTTCGTTGCAGTGTCCAAATCTGCGATGAGCGGAATTGATGTCCAGCGTATTTGGTAGTAGTAGGTTTGCTGAAGGAGTTGGTCCCGCCCGGTTTTCTTCAAGGGCTCCTCGTTCCGCATCTTCTTCCGTGATGCGCTGAGCTTCTATGTAAATGAGGCCTTCCTCGTCTTTTTGAAGGTACATTTTCTCTTCGTGCTTGTTCTTGATCACCGCTCCGGTGCTGGTAAGCTCAATAATGTTTCCATTGTCTGTTAATCCGTCGGTGCAGATTAGATTCTTGCGGAAAGACGGGGCTACTTTGCAGTTCTTGATGAGTAGTCTTTTCCCGCTTCCTTTTTGCTTCAGCATTAGGGTTCCTGTCATGGCTAATTTGGTAGAGCTGTTGTCTGCTACCAAAACGTTGCTGTCCGTAAGCGTTTCGAGGTTGCTCATGTTGTGTGATGATGAAACATAAGCTCCTCCACCCGACGCTCCGGTGTCGAGAATGAACTTCTCCCACTTAACCCGCTTGCTGACGTCCTCTTCGGCGACTGCTTGGAATGCGACGTTGACTGAATCAGGGTTAGGATGAAAACGAACAACAGGATAGTCAATAATTTGGTTTTCTACGTCCTGGTTATCCTCCTCGTTAGCTGCGAGTGACGAGTCAGCAAGGCTTGCTTCTCCGTCAGAGCCAACTACAGAGTCCTCATCTGATATTCTCGCTACCAGATCGGGAAGATCCCAGTGCTCATCGAATTCGCTATCATCGTCCTCGATGGCGCCGTTATCCGACTCGTTGTTTCCGAAGCTTAGTTCATCCGATTCTTCCTCCCTGTTTAATACTTCTTGTAGTGAATCGTATCGACGCTGTTGTTCCAGTTGTCCTTGACGCTGGTGCTCCCAGTGGTTGAGCTCCAAAAGTAACTCTCTTCTCAGGGGAGTATCGGCTAGTACATAGGCTTCGCTTGGGAGGATAGGTTCGTTGGTCCATCCATCCCAACCATCTCGAGCATTTCTCCTGCAGCTGCTCGAATAGCAAGTAGAATCCTGGTGATAGAGAGCACGGTGGATTTTCTTCGACCGTTCCCATTCGTAAAGTTGTCTTCTTACGTGGCATGTGTCTTCCTTTACTTTCCCCCCGAAATGAAGTCCGTCATCGTGATGGGAGAGGAAGTACACAAGAGCTTGGAACTCTCCCGGTTTGAAAGTCTTGAGAAGGTCGTAGTATCCTTCGTCGAAGAGAGGCAGTCCATCCTTGGTCTCTGGGAAGGTTTCGTATCTGTCGCGTATAAACCGAGTTACTTTCCATCTTGGCTCAATGTAGATGGCTCCTCCGGTGTCTTCTGGTTCACCGTCGATGGAGAATGGCACGTCAACCTCATCCATGTCATACGTGTCGTGTGCTTCTTCCCCCGAGTGGCTTCCCGTGTCGTACAAAGAATACTTTTCGTCTTTGCTAGGGAATTGTTCCTCTTGGATTTGTTGCTCCTCAAGGAGTGGACTCTCAGAGGTCGGTCCATTCGAAAGCGGTTTTTCCATTTCAGGATCCTCCTCTTCTAGAGAGGTTATCCCTTTATCGTAACAAGTGTTCCCGACTTGGGTTGGTGCTGTAGAGTCTTCTGTTGCCTCTGGGTCCTGAGATATGGAAGGGCTAGTTGCCTCTACTTTTGTCGTGGTACGCACAGCTTGCATTAGGGTTGCTGGTGTAGTACCGATTTCCTCCCTGTTCTTGTCGTTGAGGTCTTGGTCCGAATCTGATTCATCTTCTGATGACGTATAAAGCCCAGTCGTTTTGAGTCCTCCCGAACTTTTGAATTCTTGTTCAAACGAGTTTCTGATTGGTCGATCGATTCCTGTTGGGTTCTTTTCCTTCGACTTGATTCCTTCCGTGAGTGAGGAACCATCCGATTCTTCTTCCTCAAAGTCCTTCGGAGTCACGGAAGCAGCAAAAGGTGGGAGTTTTCGCTGGTCCGAAATCGCGAATGGCTCCTGCTCCTCTGGATGTTTGCAGGGCATACACAGTCCTGCGTACTTCTCGTACTTATCATCCGAGCGAGCGTACTCACTGGGGTTTCTGTTCCACGGATCTTTTGGATCCCAGCGCCACTCATCTTCCCACGGCGTAGTTCCACGGTATTCGTAGACACGCGGTTTTGTCTTGTCGAATATTTCCTTTGGTACATTCTTACGGAGACAGTACGGGGGTGGATGGGCATCCGAATCCTCATCTTCGTC
This sequence comes from Pterothamnion heteromorphum, assembly GCA_032358295.1. Taxonomy (NCBI): domain Eukaryota; phylum Rhodophyta; class Florideophyceae; order Ceramiales; family Ceramiaceae; genus Pterothamnion; species Pterothamnion heteromorphum. The sequence continues at coordinate 4,848 of JAULBV010003563.1, read as the reverse complement.
ATCTGAGTCGGACATTTCGCAAATGTCATACCAGGACATACCTGCCTTCATACACTCCTTCATAGAAGAGTAGCTGTTGACAGTAAGCCGAGTGCTGTCTGAGTCGTACGTGTCTTCGGGATCCACACTGCTGAAAGACATTTCTTCCTCAGAGTCCGCAGGCGTGTATGGGGAACTGGGTGTGTCGCTGTTCTTATCGGCAGATACAGTTCCTACAAATCCATGGTTGCCTTGTTCATTGGTTGAAGTTTGCGAGGTCCCTGGCGAATCATTTGCTTGGAATTTGCAGGATTCCGTTTCTTGATTCGTCGGCATTTCATGTGATTTTCGCTGGCCGGCACCATGTGATTCAGTGCTTGCTTTCTTCTTGTCGTTCGAACAGCTCTTCGCGGCGATCTTTCTGTCATCGTCTGCCTCTTCGTCACTGGGCTGTTTTTCGTAGATTCTTTGTTTCTTGGAGGGACTCGCCGCAACGAATGTAGACCCTTCACTATCGTAGTGATCCGAATCCTTTCTAGAAGCTGCTTTAGCTGCTAGTTCTTGTTTCTTGCGTTCAACTAGACGATTGACGATGGAGTTCGCAGCATCCTCCATTTCCTTCGTCACATAGATGAAGCGTGGGTCTCTTGGAGGATTTTTCTTGACAGGCTGAACCATTCCGACGAACATCCCTGTTTGTCGACGGTTCACGATGTTGGCTCCATTTCTTTCGTTCCTTTTCTTGGGACAATCGACGGCGCGATGTCCTTTTTCACCGCAGTTGAAACAAGCACCGTTGAAGTTCATTTTGCTGCCGTTGCTCCCCTGTTTCTCCGGGCAGTCTTTGGCCTTGTGCCCAAACTCGTTGCAATTGGTGCAACGACCCTTGTAGTACTTGTAGGCTGTTTTGGGGCTCCTTCCGTACTTCCTGGGCCCGGTAGGGTTTACGTTGAGGGCCGAGGTCTTACGGGGGAATGGACTTGGGTTCCCGTACTTCTTGTATCCTGTTCCACGTGAAGGTCTGTATCCATAAGCACCTCGGTCTTTTGGACCACTTACGTCTTCGTCGATGTAGTCTTTCCAGTGCGAGTAGATGTCGTCATGGAACTTCTGCCAGCTAATACTTTCTCCTTGCCTGATGAGTTTGCTGAGGTCCCTTTCTACCAGCTGGTACTTCTTCTTAGGCAGCTTAGATAGGACGAATAGCTCCAGCTGTTGAAGGGGCTTCGCGTGTTCCTCCCCTATAGTATTTAGCAGGGCGTTTTTGTTCTCAATGTCGCAGAGGAAGTTCGTCGGATCCTCACCCTCGTACTTGAGTTTGCAGTTCTCAAGCTCCCTGGTTAACTTAACAACATCAGAGATGTCGCAAGGGTCGTAACGTTTCTTGAGTACTTGCGTCATTTGGTATGCAGACTGACATCTTCTTATCAATGCGAAGGGTGTTCCTTCGCAGGAGTTCTTGTAGCTGATACGCACGATAGCGTCCATCTTGAGGTCTTCAACAACCTCTTTCGCGGTCTTGTCCTTCGTTTCTTGATGTTTTTCGACGAGATCTTCATCCATCGCCTTTACGCATCCTTTTCCTTCCATGTAGGCGCGGAAGATCTCCATGAACTCTTCTTTGGGCACCTTGCCCTTCTTCCTTCCGTCCACCCCGTTGAAGGGGAGTTTCTTGACGGTGACTTGCAGCAGCCCGTTTCTTTCTTCGTTCTCGGTCGACATTCTTCTCTTCAGTTCTTTCTTCCTTCAATCTCAAGGGGTATGCAACTCGTTTTGCAAAACGTGTTGAAATGTTCCCTTACTTAGTATTCTCTACCCTAGTCTCACTTGGGTAGTAAAGCGCTCTTTTTAATTTCTTTTGACAATCCTATAGACACTTACAACTAACAGTCCGTCGTAGTTGTTTCTTTATCTCTTTATCCTTTGTCTATCTCTTGGATTGTGAGACAGTTGACTAGCTAGTTCATTTCATTTCCCTTTTCTCTTCTCTAGCTTCAACTCGTCTCCTTCCTGGATCTTTCCCGGCAGTTCGTATGCTGACTCCAGCAGTTTCTCGGTCGACGTTGTTCTTCCTGACAACGTGCTCTCTTCCTCGTTTGAGATACTCTTCAATGTAGACGAAGAGACGTCCAGACCTGTAGTGAAAAGTCTCGTAGGAGACGGCAGCTCTGGCCTGTCTTCTTCTGATCGCTCTACCCGTGTAGGCTGAATCGACGACGTCGCTTCTGGCCCTTCCGTCTGCTTCTCGCCGAGAGCTGGGAAGCGAACGATCCTTCTTCTAGCACTAGTGACGAAGCGGCTGGTACGTCTGTTCGGTGTGCTAATGAGCGAAAGATCTGTGTCGATTCCGATAGGGATCTCGGAAGATCCTTGCTTCAAGTTCTCTAGATCAACTTCGAAGTTAGACTCACTGCTGGCAGTTCTGTCTGTGTTCGGGGGCGTAGAGCATTGAGTCCCTGGAGTGCGTGCCTCCAACTGTAGATCCTCTTTCGTATCCGGCTTTGGTGGTGTATCGCCCTCGATGCACTCTTCCAGAGACGAGGTACGATATTTACACGGAGTCCCGGATACGGTGTGCACTTGGTTATGGTTTGGTTTGTGGATCCATCGGACCCTACGGGCTACATAGTCTATTACGGCTCGTGGACCTCCGACATCTACCAACTGTGACCTGACGCAATTTGCAACTAGTTTAGAACACCAAATCTAGCGGCCATAACTTCTTTGAGAGAATATTTGCATTGTCATCTTCACTTCTTCTTAAAGATTAGCACTAGCTACCAAGTCAGCTCGACAGCTCAGCACCAGTAGCTTGCTTCTCTTCTCTCATTCGAGATAGTATATTTAGAGTATATCTATCCTCGTCCCGAACCAAACTACTGGAGTAGTCTATAACCACTCCGAGATCTCCGACTCATGGGGAAGCCTTTTCTACAAGAGGACCATAATCGAGGAGCACATCAAGGATGATCATACTACTCGAGATGGTACATGGTACAGTGCAACAAACAACCGCATTGCAGCCAAGAGCGTCACTAACTTCTAGAGCTCTAGTAGTAGAGTAGAACCAGAATCTGCTTGGAAACATAGATAGGTTTTGTGTTTCTGCTAATGTAGTAGTAATGCAAAAGTAAAGGGGGAAACAAAATGGAAGAAACCTCTGTAATGACGTCTCTTGCAGGGCTCGTTTCATCGAGTTGCAAGCTGTGACAGCAAGCATGAGGAGATGGACCATTTTTCACCAAAACGGACTCGATCTAGCACGTACCATATTATCTTCTCCTGCGCGTATGATGTTGACATACCACAATGATCGCTAAAATAACAGTTCTCCTCGTAGCTTCCAAAGTCTCATATTCAGTGAGTCGGCTGCGAGCTGTGACAGAGGTCAGACGCCTACTCGTGAGTTGGTTTTTCATTGGATCTGCTTCTGCAACCCTCAAGCAAACACATGATGCTCCCAGGTTCTGTTTTTGGTTGGTGATTAGAACTGGCAGCCAATAGTACCCATGTAACAGTAAAGACCAAGAGAAAAAACCGCAATCGAACAAATGGATCAAGGGCATAACACTGAAGTGCATCGTCTGGCATCCCCTGGCGCCCACTTCCTCGTAAACGAACTGTAAAGAGAATTACAATACAGTGAGAGAACTCGGATGATGCGTGTACTATTAACACAACGTCAACCAAGGAAGGTAAAGAAGAAACCTTCACACAATGACAGGCAAACCTCACCAGTAGGAAGGCCTGCCCCTGTATAAGCTCTCGCGGAGTATCAGCAAAGCTCGCACGCAGCAACGAGATGCAGGAGAGTAAATTGGTGCCAGGCAGGATTGAGTGACGGGAGAACGAGTTTTACGGAAACGTCAAGATAATAACCCAGGCGACAGTCAGAAGTACGAGAAATTGTCATGAGTTACAGAAGATTCAATCATCACAATGGCGGAACGAAATATGACAAACACTTACGGGAGATTTCATGGGCAGTCGAGACTGGGTTTGGTGAGTGTTCCAGTCAGGAAGATTGACCAAAACACCACATTAAGATGCTGTGCCACCAACACACAACAGACACACACACCATGATAACGATCATGGGTGGGCCAACCCTTTCGACTTTGCTTTGAAGTTAATCTCCCGATAGATAGTAGCGTCTTCACCACTGCCAAGTCACACGGCGCTCAAAGTGAGTTCTCATGTACATGACTGCGACCACTATCCCTTTTCCCAATGGAACACAGTTATAGTATGTAACCTTCACGAGAGCTTAACGTCCACCGATTGTTCATGATGTAGCTAGATGAGTAGCCTATTGCCATAGGGTGCAACACACGCTCAACTTAATGAGACGAGGGTCCCGGCCCCCCAAGCACCGGGAGTTTACCTTTAACATTCGTTGGCCAAAGCATTCGATCCAGCTTACAAGTTTGACAATCAGATGGATGATCAAAATGATCCGGGTAGCATTCGTTGTATTAGTATGTATATTTCACGGAGAACAAGCTACAAAGTCTCTCTGAAGCAAGCATGCATGATGTTAGAATTCCAACGCGAAAAAAACGGCCGAGACAGTACAGTGAGCTTGTCAACTGCATTCGCACAAAGCTAGCATACCCAGAATCTACTCCATGGCATGACTCTGAAGTTCTTGGCCCCAACAAGAACAACAGATTCAGCCAACATCCCCATGTACTACTCCGTATAAGAAGTAATCGCCCTGAAGTTCTTGCCACCATCAAGAACGACAGATTCAGGCAACAGCGTCCCCATGTGCTATTCCACCACCAGAAATAATAACTCTGAAGTTCTTGGCCCCAACAAGAACAATCGATTCAGCCAACATCCCCATGCACTACTCCGTATAAGAAG
>JAULBV010003452.1:0-10299 GCA_032358295.1 Pterothamnion heteromorphum | reverse complement strand
ACTTTAAGGGACCACCAAAATTTGGATACCACTAAATTTAGTGGTACACTCCAGTAAATTTACTGGTACCTTAAAAATTTACCACGCTGTGAGCACTTTTTCAAGCAGCAACAAGAACTTCCGTCGCTACCCACGTAATAGCCCACGCCCATGTTCACCACTTCTCCCCTCGTCCTTCAACCGCCTGCACGATGTGCTCAACTGCCTGTGCGATGCGATCCGTATTCTGTAATCTGGGCCGTCTGTTTCGGTCAAGTGCGGGCGTCCTGTGAATTGGCACGAAGCGGGGCTCACGCCACTGCACCGACAGGGTGCCGACCTTTCGTTGTCGGTTTGGTTCATCGTCCGTGTCGGTCAAGTTTATTTCTGAAGTCAAGTGTCGCCGGCTTCATCGCCTTGGTCGCAGACCATGTCCATCGCATGGGTGGTGCGCCGCGAAAGGAAGTACTATGTCGTACGCTTCTTCTTGCCTGCTGCCCATTCTGGTCGTCTTCGAGGTATTCGTCAGGTGCGGACAGCGCAAACGGAACCGCAACGGCAGCGATCCGCCGCTGAGGGCGCCGTGACACCCGCTGCGAGAATGGCGCAATGCTATTCGCTCACTCGTCCCTTTCGTGCGAATCGGCCAAGTTTCTTGGGCAAGACAACCTCGGCTGGTTGTGCTCGGTTGTAGCAGTCAAGTACCGCAGCACTTGCGTGCCGACATTTTGTTGTCGGTTTGGGTTACCGTCCGTGTCGGTCAAGTTTCAGGATTCCAGTGTCGCCGGCTTCATCACCTTGGTCGCGGACCACGGCCATGGCATGAATGACCGCCGCTGAGGGCGCCGTGACACCCACTGCGAGAAAGGCGCGATGCGCTTACTCATCACTGTTGTCCGAATCGGGCAAGTTTCTTGTACAAAACAACTTCATTTTGGTACGCTCCGTTCTAGCAGTCACGTGCAGCCGTCACAGACTGGGATGCCCGCGTAAAACCGAGGCTTTTCAACGTAAGAAGTGCATGTCGCAGGTTGCCACCTGCAGAACTCGCCCGGTTTGGTTCGTGTTATATGCTGTGCCCCGCCCGTCTCGGTCAGTTTTCGTACCGCTACTTCCCGACAACCGCAAACTATGCGGTGACATATTATGTACGGCGCTCAACTTTCACTGTCATCCGCATCGGTCACGTTCGTTGGCCAAGACAAGTTCATGTCGTTCTGCTTTGTTCTAGCAGTCAATTCCGGCCGGCACAGACTGGGAGCGGCTTTTCAATGTACAAAGTGCAGGCCGCGGCTTGCCGCCTGCGGTTTGCGGCCAGCACAAGCAGCCGTCGCTTCGTGCTCTGTGTTGCGCCGTGCCCGTCTCGGTCGTTTTTCGCTTCCGCGCTGGCGGCACTGCACACCTCGTTGTCAGTCATCAGGAGTCAGGTTCGTTGCGTCTTTCCTGTATTGTCCCATATGCATATCACGCCATCCCCACTCTGTCTGTATGAGTCTAACATTTACAAGCTTCTTTGCCTCCCTGCACTGCACCATGTTATCGAGATACCAGATTAAGTCACTCCAGCATGCTCCGCCTTTCTGTTTTGCCTGATCACTGCAAATCTTTCATTGCCCAATGTCCGTCTCTGGTCAGAATCGCAGTTGTTGTAAACAAATTTACTAGATCATACTTACCGCGCGCAATCCACGATCACTCCAGTCCCTGGCCATGAACCTTGTTTCTTCCGGTTCGGTCAGTCCATCAATAGCAACATGGCAATGGGCCAAGCGTAGAATTTCGAACTTATTCATTTGCCCAACTGTGCGAATAGGTTCTTCTGACCCAAAGTGTGGACCAGGGAACTGCACATCACCATACCCCTCCTTAATACTAGTTCTGTTCACCACCACAACCTCTCCATGCCTTTCAGAGCCTTCGTCCAAGTTTTGGCCGTGTAGGAAACGGCGAATACTACATTCACCGTCCCCGTCTGCACGTGACCCCTCCGAATGCGGTGGAGCACGCAAGGTCCCTAGTTTTGCATTTCCAACGGCCTCTCCACGGTCCGAAATTAATATAACGTCTACTTCACCGATTTCCAGCACCTTCTTTCTTAAGTCATCCAAACGTAACTGTGCATCCGCTGCACTGGTCGTAGACGGTACTGCCCCTGCGGACGTCGACCTTGTACTCGTCACTGATTGTTCATTCGTCCGCGTATCCGATTGAATAGGTTCATTTCCCGACGCAGGTGACTTCGTATTCTGCGGTTCCGTGAGGTCGGCCTCAATTACTTCGTTTTGCTGTTCGAAATGAGGCAGTGACGCATAGAGACTGCCGCCTTGTCCTTCTCCGTCATCATTTGACGCCTCCCCGACATCACGTTCCTTATCACTGATCACGCCAGGATCCGAATTATGTTCCCCCCGTGTGGACTGCAAAGAGATAGGTGGTTTGAGGGCAGTCTCGTCGAGTCTCTTTGTCGGTGCGGAGCTCGAATTACCATCAGGTAGGTACAACTCATAGAAGACTTTCGCAGCCGGTCCACAGCCTCATTGAAGCAAATCTCGTCCTTTTCTACAACGACACACTTGCGTCCTGTCCTTAGAGACGCAATCGCAGCCTTCAGAGTGCCCCCGAACCCGTCAAACACGGACCCACCACTGGGACAAAAGGTCTTGCAGAGTTCCATCAGCAGAGGCACGCTCTTTTCCTCAACCCGAAGAATTTTCGTCGTCTCGGAGCATACCAGTTTGGGTTTTGGGAGTGGAATCTTGTCGATGAATCCCAGTCTCCAGAAGTATTTGCATGGTATCAGTTCGTACGGTTCGTCCATATTCAATTTAAATACGTCCGTCCTGGTCCCAGGCTTCCTTGCTACCACGCCGAACTCGTTAAAAACCTGAGGAAAAGTGCCCTTCTTTCGCAGCTGTCTTCCCTTCATGCTCCGGACTAGTACGAACAGGCCACCCCATACCAAGAAGCCGGCAATGCGGAGAGCGTCCTTCCATAGCGGGGCATAGTCCGCAGAGGTCATAATAAATATATAACCTCCTCTCCTCAACATCTTGTAGCATTTTTCGCTGTAGCCCTTGAAGTCTTGGTCCCTGAGATGATCTTCATAGCCCTGACCTGAGCCGGACTGATTTACAGGATTACCGAATGGTGGGTCTTAAAGGACGAAGTCCAGATCTTCTTCATCGTCGCCACGTATTATCTTGAAATAGTCTTCCCAAGTCGACTTATGCACTTCAACATCTACGGCTTGCAATAAGCGCATCGTCGCAGCCCGTTTGTCCTCGTCCGTCATCAAATCCGGTTCATCTTCGTCGCCCTGTCTATTTTGGTCCATGTCAACATCGCCTGGTGACTTCGTCGTGGTATCCAGTTTCGAATTCTGTGTCGGTGCAGGTGTTGCAGCTGAGGTGCCATTGCCAACCTGATCTGTTTGGCTTTTAGCCGCGGCTAAAAGCCAAACAGATCAGGTGCGACTCAGACTTCTGCCGAAGCGCGCATCGGCAGAAGTCTGAGTCGCATTTTTGTCCTCCTCGTCCTTGCCTGATGTGTATTTGCACAGGTTTCGTACTGCATCATCGGGATGAAGTGCGCTGTACTCAGTGACCAATGTGGGCAGAACGTCGGACCCGTTCCCTTCATGGGCCAGAACATCGTCGTCGAAATCGTTGCCTCGAAGTAACTTAGCCTTGAACGTTTCCATTTTCTGTGGCCATGCTTCTGTCCCAATTAGGGTCTCGAACTTGCGTTCTTCAATATCAGCGAGTCGGGCTTTGTGGTACTGATCGACAACATACTTGAAGTTGGCAGCCTTGAAGTTATGCTGTCTGCTGTATACGCGCAGCCGATGTAGCACATCAATCTGAACTTTGGAAGAATTCTCACCTTCCCTTGTCATGAAGTTCGTAGCCTGCTTCAGACACATATTATTGACAAATCGCTTATACACTCTGCAGTCGATATACTTGCAGGCCTCGTTCGGGTCTCTTGCCGGGTGGTTCTCAGGAAGTCCAGCAGCCGCCAAGTTTGGGTGTTCCTCGGACATTATTGTACCCATCTCATTTATGACGTCAGATCCGAGTCTCATTGCAATCCGAGCCTTCTGTGCGACGGGGTCGGTTGATTTGTGCGCACTTCCGTCGTATGCCTGGGCCACAGCGGTCGTAGTTGGACACTTCTTCAGGGATGCTCGCAGACGTTCGTAGTCGGATAACATTCTTCTGTACTCATCGAAGAGCGTAACCTCGATACCATTTTCTTCCTTCTTGGTCTCCTCATCCGCTCTCTTTATCTGCCTCAACTGAGCCGTGGGAGGGGATTTCTTCAGGACCAGGATGGACCACTTAAACGATTCCCAAACAGCCGGGTCTTTTTCAATAAGTTCTTGCAGTGCCCATAGACGGAAGTTGCCGTCTACAATGCCGTACCAAACTTTGGGTTTCCTCAGCACTTCTTGCACCTCCTCGGCAGTGTACCCTTTGTCTCGCAGAGCCCTTCCAAGGAACGGCCGATAATATTCCGTAATTACGACCGCAATGGGAGCTCCAGAGCCAGATGACACGTTGCTCTGCGCAGTCATCGTCCCGTCTGCCAACAGTCCGCGAAATATTCTTTTCATCTTCTCAACGCCACCACGATACCGTTCCCTGTCGAAAATAAGCGGGAAACAGTCCGCAGGGTTCACGGAGGTCACAATCGCTCCCTCCAGAAGGTCTCCGAATCGCATAGTCGCGCTCTTAAATGGCCCGAGACTTGCATCCCTTTCACTTGTCCGTTCCGGTCCGGCACACCTCCGGTTCTTAATTCTTCGGGCCTTTTGAATCAACCTTTCCTGTCCTCTTCCCCATACTTTCGAAGTGAGGGGAGGATCGCGGACGAACAGATTGTTGTGAAGAGCTATGGATCGCGGACGAACAGATTGTTGTGAAGAGCTATGGCGACCGACTCGGACGACGTACAGGATGCACGTGACGAATGTTGTGAAGAAATTGAGACAGAATCAGACCGAATTGGACAATGTGCAGGAGAAGTGCGTAACAGTGCAACTGTGAGGGGGTTACGCATTGGGGGAGGGGAGGGGGTTGGAAAGAGAATGTCGTTCCGATATGGTCACGAATTTTACTGGATGGCATCTCATGACAGTACGGCACGGCTACTTTCTGCGGGACGTAGCCGCGCACAAGTCTTTACAATGTGTACGAATAGTCAAATATGAGTCGATGTACGTGAAAAACTGTGCCCTGCGTTATTGCACTGTACTTTAAAGATTTAATAGGTTATATAGGCAGTTACGCACGTCAGGGAGGTATATATACAGTGTGAGAACGGTTTTAGTGCTGTGCTTCATGACTAATGTGACCTTTTAGGGCATGGGAACGCAAGCGTGACATGGGCAAGGTTTTCTGGTTGTGCATAGAACCCGAGGAAGTAGTAATCCTTCATGATACTATCCCTTCGACGGGCGGATTTGGAGATCAACGCAAACACAAACGCAGTCTCTTTATAATTCTATGTCAATGGTGTACTACTCTCCGTCGTTGACGCCTCGTCTCAGACGTTAAGGGGACATGGACGTGACGCGATCGAACGAGATTGAATTACTGCGTTTTGTAAAGTGTCACTGTATGTGCTATTGTGTTCATGTTTTTCAGTACGCCATCGCAGACCGGCCACGGACAGACTTTGTTGAGCTAGTCACGGAATAGATGGAAATCGCGCATCCGCTTTTAAAAAACATAGTGAGTCGGTACAAGTAACCTATACGGGAAGCACACCCGTTGATACCTCGGCCGTAGATACGTATGTCTGGTCGATGCCTCGTCTTGGACGACGACGCCATCGAACTCACCCGAGCTACAAGGGACCATCTGTCTTGTAAAAGTCTCTGTCTGGACTGCTCCTCTTTCCTTTTTATTGACTACTGACTCGAGGGGACATCAGCGACTGCCTTTGCACCGCACAGCAACGCCGAGCGGTCATATACTGCGAGCAGCACGGGCTGAAGACACCGGGATACAGCAATGGAAGTTGTTTCAGGGGATCATCACTTACGTCCTGGATGAATGTGGGTATGCAGTGCGGCTGGTAGGCTGAGACAGCCTCGTGCAACGAACTGTGCCATCCTCCAGTGGAGGGGACCATTCAGTAGAATAATCTCTGACCAGTGCAGGGACTAAGCTGTAAAATAAACTCGCGCGAGAATGTGGGGGAGGGAACTTGGTCACGGCTATACAGGTACGTCACGGGGCAGTCCGCGCACTGCATGGTAAATGGCCCAAATTGTAACGGTTCACACCGTTAAAATTAACTCCACGGTACCGTCATTTGAACCCCTCACAAGCATTAGGCGAACTGCGGTACATTCACCGCTAAACGTCTAATCGCTTAACGGTACCGTACCATCGTTTGCGCCCTAAGGTACCGTTATTTCCCAGCCATAAGCCTGTACCGTACGGTTGTTCCTGGAAGTGGATGACGGTTTTCGGAGAGGCGTTCTACGGTTCGTTACCGGCAGAAAACCTGTACCGTACCGGCTTTCGCACACTAAAACACCTGTACCGTATCGTTGTTTGAGGCATGGACTGACGGTTCCCGTGGAGTATTAGAACGGTTCCGGACAGGTACATTTAACGGTTCCATATGGATTTTCCACGGTACGATAACCAAGAAATAACGGTACTGTGAAGTCAAAATTGATTGTACCGTACCATCGATAGCAGCACTACAGTACCGTCACGTTTTTTCAACGTACAGACCCGAATGACTGTACCGTACCATCATCTACACCGGGTAGAATAGCTATTCGGCACCTAGAATGACAGTACGGTATCGTTATTCTGATCATACGGTATAGTTACTTCACAACATTATAGTTGTTCCGTACAGCCGGTATTAACGGTACGATATATTCATTTTATCGGTACAGTACCATTATTCTCGCACTGTACTGTACCGTTGGGTTTTACTATACCGAATCGTCAGAAGGAACGGTACTGTAATTGTAGGGGTATGGTACCGTACCGTCGTTCGAGTTGCAAAAGGGTTGTAGGGTAGGGTCATAAATGAAGGTACTGTAGTGCAGGAATTATCGTTACCGTATGGTTGAAATATTAGTCCCGGTGAGTTCGTAAATAACGGTACGGTACCGTTACATTAATTTATTGCTTATGTACGAAACCTTCGTACGGTACCGTCATTGGAGGTTGGGAATCACAAAAATGCAACTTCCGAGCTTCATGAACAGCGAAGAGGTTACTGCGTTGTACCATCTTCTTGCAAGCGATGCACACCAGCTCTTAGGAATGCAGGTTGAGAATGGCAAAGACGATGTAGATGTCCTGGGTACCAGTGTCCGGCCGGATCTTGATGAAGATTGGAATCTGTCGAGGACGAAGAGCGAATTATTCCTGACCCCTACCTTCCTGCCGCCTTAGGTCGTGTTCTCCAAAACATCTTGCTTTCCGTGCGGAACTGTCGGTCCCCGCGGAACACTGCCCCTTCCTAGATGGTCACCCTGTCTGCAAGTGGTGCGCTTCATTCCGATCCGCGTTCGTCCGAGTGAACACCAACGCAGGCATTCACAAGTGGTTCAGGGCCGCTGCGGAACTCCGAAAGTAATTTGAAGTCGTCTTTTTCCGATCCGCCAAGATCCAGTGCGTCCGCATCCAAACAACACGCAACGTCACCCCAGTTCGAAACGGGATCGTTCATTGCCCTTGATCTTGATTCGAATGAGAAGGGCGCCTTATTCCAATCGCTTCGCATGCTGGAATCAAATCGGCCAACTTCTTCTTTTCCATCCAGACATGTTTGAGGCCCGACATATACAGCACGCAACGCATCCAGTCACAAAACGGGTAGTCAGAACCTGTCTTGTCCAGTTGATGCATATGAAGATCAAAAGAATGCGGCCGCAGAAAAGGGGACAGAAAACAACGTTAGAAAAGAACCATTGAACAGTGGCGACTGCGAAGGCCTAGAGTAACCTACTCTCCAATGTGAAGTGCGTTCGCGTACCATGGTAGATTTCTCCACAGCTCTACGTTCTCCGGCCGGATGAGCATCATTCACACGGATCGGCTTACCTGCAGTCATCTCGCTCAATATCCAGCACTAGAAGGTTTCCATGCACGCCAAACACATGGTCGGTCCCTTCAGGCCTGCCACTTGTACATCAATTTGTTCGGCCGAATGTGAAAGGTCAGTCAGCGTCCATTAGTGCCATGAATCGAAGCTGAGATTGCTGGCAAATCTGTAGAATGTTCGGCAACGATCTCGGAAATGTGCACATGAACCTTGTCAACGGAAATCTATGGCTTCGATCCAATGACGAGTGAAGATGGAAACAAGATGCAGTACCGGTCAGTTGCGCATAATGAGAGGGAAACATCGTGTACCGGTGTGTGCGATCGCAAGAAATTTGACTCGGATGCGGCCGCAGATGCTTCCTGGTGCGCGCTGAAGCGCTCCTTGAGTAATAGAATGTGATGCAGGTGTCCCTGTCCAGTCTGTTCAGATGGCTGTCCTGGACGTGTGCGAGTTGGGGGCCGAGTGGTGGTGATACCGGCGGGGATCCAGGGTGGTGTGGATGGCTGTTGCCCGCGGACTTGCGTAGACGTGGGTGGGAATATTTGAATTGAGAATTCATCGGAGTGCGCGTAAAATTGAGTTATAATTTCTACGCTCTGGAGAACGTGCCGTATGAGTACAATGGCAGCGTAAGAAATCTGTACATCACAGCCTTTCCCGTATTGCTTCCACCATCGCATCCACCTGCGCCGCCTCCAGCTCATTCGCAACTGCGGCCGTGCTATTCGCCGCTCATACTTACTTCCGCGTTCCCGCGGCTCCGTCAGAATCACTGATATCGTATTCGGATGCGTCCGGGTTGTGCGGGGGCTTTGGTAGTGCTGTACCTATGAATAGTTTACTCGGATCGCGGTAGCACGGGGTACGTCTCACAGTTTCGGGCGAAGTGCATGCGGTTGCAAAAGTGGCGAGCGGCAGCTGCTGCGGCGGGCGGCGTCCGCAGTGACATGCGGTGGTAGCTGAACCGCGGCCTCATTCGTGACGGCGGCGAGCGGCTGCTGTAACGAATACATTGACGAAAGCTAGCGTTGTGGTTGTGGGCCGAGACGGAGGTCGCTGAGCGGCAGTTCCAGTGGTGACTGGTGATGTGCTGCGGCCGCAGTGACAGGCGGTGGACTGTTCGAAGCGGTCACATGCTTGGGCAGAGATGGCCGCTGACGTTCAGCTGCAGATCGAAAGTGCGGCGATTCGCGGCCGTAGTGATACGCGGAGGCGTACCGAGCGAGGCAGCGCGACGGCGAGACCGAGGGAGCAGTGCGATCGCGTTTTGTCGAGTGCTGTAGGCTTCGCCACCACGCGAAGTGGCGACGACGGGGCGACGCAGCAGATCAATGACGGCAGGCGTCGAACGGCGGCGGAGAGTTTGAATACGTGCGCACCAGCCCCGCCGTGCCGCGGCACAGGAACCAGCGTTGGCGAGCAAGAGCGGCGACTACCAGACCAGCAGCGCCAGCGCCAGCGCCCGCACTTCTCTTGACTGCGGCCGGCGACGAGAGCAAGACGCGTAAGGGCCGTGCCCTGCAGAGCCAGCGCACGAACTTGGGTGAGATCGGCGGCTGCAAGATGCGCGTGGCGGCGCAGAGCCTGACGTAAAGCGCAGTGGCGCCCCGTTTGCGGACCTCGGCGGCGGCGACCGAGGCGGGCGACGACATTGCAGCACCTCGAGCGCGCGCACTTCACTCACTGGACTGCGGCCGCAACAGCCCGGCGCAGCAGCGCCAGCACGCGAACTATCGTGAGATCGGAGGCGGCAGGAGGCGAGCGGCGGCAGAGAGGTTGACTTTCTTTGCTGTAGCACGTCCGGCGTGGAGACCGGTAGCGGGGATTGAGATGAGCGACGATTTGAAGCAGCCGCGCGAGTGCGTGCACTTGACAGAGGCTGGCGGCGACAGGTAGAACCGCGAAGGGCGATCCCAGCAGCGTGAAGGCGCGCAGTTGACAGCGGCCGGCGACTACGACCGATACGCGCGAAGGCCAAGCCCAGAACGCCATCGCGCGCACTTGAGATCGGCAGCGACAGGCGGCGAGCGGCCGCAGAGAGCTTGAACTCGTGGAAAGAAGCGTCTCCGTCGCGGAGCCCGGCGGCGCGGAGCCAGACGTCAGGCGACCCGACCAGCATCGAGAGCGGAAGTGAGAGATAGTTGCTGTACACCAGGGCTCTTTTAATTTTTAAATTTTATGAATGCCACAGGTTGGGCATATGGCAGGTTGTGTGTCGGAGGGGGAACGTTCCAG
>JAULBV010003341.1:0-10302 GCA_032358295.1 Pterothamnion heteromorphum | reverse complement strand
AGCTTCTGACCATTGATATATTAATGGTTCTGTCTTCTCATTAATATATCTTCTAAAATCATATCCAGGATCGCAATTTAAAAATGGCAATTCGTGATTTTTATTAAAAAATGGGATTTTCTCAATCATCTCTTCTTTTAATCTTTCCATATGCAAAATGGCATTTAATCTTGAATACACTTTTGATAAAAAATCAAATTGATTTTCATCTCTTCCTTTCATTTTTGCGGAACATTCTGCTGTTTTTTCTTCATTTTCTTTATAATTTAAAGCAGGCTCTATAGTTAAATCTGATAACCATTGACAAAACTCATAAAAACTTTTTTTCATAGCCACTTGATGTACACGATGAAACGGTTTAGCTCTAATGAATCTATAAAGTGAAACAGTTCTTGAATAAGGATTTCTTACAGAAGTAAATATGAAATAAGATGTGTATGGTTTTTTTATAGTAGTGTCATGATATTGTTGGTTACATACTCCTCCATAATATTTCATTAATAATTCTGATATGCTTTGAGAAGCTGTTTTAGGAGTTCTTATAAAAATAAACTTACTTGAATGAGAAACTAACATATTTTCCTTCACGATTAGGTTTTGTAATTACATAACTACATACTATTTAGAGGTTTAAAGCATGAAATCATTTGTTGGTTGGTTAAAAAAAGAATTTAATTTAAATGAATCAGATACACGTTATAGTGTAGAAGTTAATTTTCGAACTAAAATTGATGAGGTTCTTAAAAATGCCGCTAAAATAACTTTAGGTTATGTTTCTGCTGCCTTAAAAAAATCGGATTTTCACGTAAAACAAGTTTTTGAAATAGATCCTTTAAGAATACTTGTTTCCAATAGGAATTGGGATGATGGTGAATGGGTTTGTGTAGTTTCTTGGAATTCAAAAGACAAAAACTACATAATATCTAAAGGCTTTTACAATAAAGACAGAAAAACTGTGTCTATACAAGGAAGTAACAATTGTGATGCAGAAAATGCTTCTGAAATAGCAAATGAAATAAAAAATGTCATGCATCATCTTAAAGATAAGCCAGATCGACATGTTTAAAATCTTAAAAAAGCTCCATTAAAGCGTGGTCCAAAATGAAAAGTTGGTTGAAAAAAGCTGCTGGAATAGCATTCACAGATGGTAAATCTCTATTATTAATGAAAAGAGCTGGTAAAGGAGAAAATGTTGGAACATGGGCTTTTCCAGGTGGAAAAGCTAAAGAAGGGGAATCTGAAATAGGAAACGCTATAAGAGAAACAAAGGAAGAGACTGGATTAACTTCTATTCCTGGAAATCGTTTTGATTCAATTGTCACTAAAAGTAAGACTAAAAAATTCACTGTATTTTTCTATCACGTAAATAAACCATTTGAAATTCAATTAAATCATGAACATTCTGATTATGAATGGGTTGAATTTGAAAATCTTAAAAACAAGAAGTTGCATCCTAAGATTGAATTGAATATAGACAGTTATTTAAGTAAAATAAAAAGAAATATAAAAAGTTTTTCTGAATGGTGTTGCATAAAAAAAGCTGAAACAGATTTAAATAGAATTCACAATTCTATATAAATCCACCCATAAGTGAGATGATTAATATGATTTTTATAAATGATGGTTTTGTTCCAAACATAACAATAAATAGATACCCTAGATTTAGAACTCCACTTTACGTGAATTTAAATGAGAGTATATACAATTCTCAAGGAACTCAAGGTCCAAGAGGATATAAAGGCGATAAAGGAGACCCAGGTTTGGGTATTCCTAGTGGAGGAACAACAGGTCAGTTTTTATCTAAAAGTAGTAATAATAATTTCGAAGTTACTTGGTCTAATGGTGGCGGTAGTGGAGAAATATTAACTGGAAATGTCTTGTGGGTAGATAAAATTAATGGAAATAATGCAACTTGTGAAATAGGAAGACAAGATTTGCCATGCTTTACAATAGCTCATGCAATCTCAGAATGGGAAAGTGGAGTAACAATATATGTTAGGCCAGGAGTTTATAATGAGCAAATTGAGCTATCTGGAGGAATGGTTTTTTATTTTGAACCTGGAGCAATAGTAAATTACACAGGCAGTGGTGCTACATTTGTAACTAACAGTAATCCTGGACAAGTTAAAATTCAAGGTAGCGGTAGATTTTATAAGACAGGATTGCAAGCTACACAATATGTTTTTGAAGTTGGAGACGAAGCCGAAACAGAAATGCATTGGCATATTGATGTTAATGCGGAAGATGTTAGATGTACTGTTGGAAGAACTATGGAAGGTGGGCATGGTCTTGAAGCTGTTGGAACAGGTTTTTATGATGAAGCGGATCGTTTGCAATTCGTTCCTTTTCAAATAGGAGAAGTTGGCTATCAAGTTGATAATAAAACACATTGGATTGCTGTCGGGGCTACAGCAAATGATTGGGTGCCTTTAAATGCCGCCGCACTTAAAGTTAATTCTGGCTATGTTAAAATAAAAGGTCATTCTTTAGATGGTTTAAATTGCCCAGCAGTTAGATGGTTAAGTGGAAGTATAGATGTTCAAAATGAAAGAACAACTGCTAGTGGGTTAGGAATTTGTACCTTAGATATAGGAACAACAAATCCTCAATCACCTAATTTAAATCAATTTTGGCTAAACACACTTAAACTCCAATCTGATCAAAATGAATTAGCTGTTTATATTCATGACGAAACAACAAATCCAGTTGGTGGAAATGTATTATACATTACGTCACAAGGTATTTATGGCGGAGTTAAAGATGTTTCAAACGGTATAGCGATTTATATATTTGCACAATTAATTTTACCTACTTATGATTCTGGATTTTCAACAAGTCTTCCTTATTTAATGGATTTCTCTGGACCTAATTCGTTTTGTAGCATTAATATTGGAGATGTAGTAGGGGCTACGAGTTCTGGGGTTTTAATTCAGAGTATTTCATATCTTCTTTACGGAAAATTTAGTAGAATGGAGCCATTTGGCGGAATTTCTTTGCAAATAGGTTCAGGAACAGCATATATTCATGTTTTAAATTCTAATGGTCAATTATTAAACGTAAGCGGCATTCTAGAAGTAAATGGATTAGATATTCCACCACTTCCAAATTCTTCAACTCAAAAAACCATAAGTTTTCAAACTGATAAGAGTTCTGGAAGTGTCACTTTTATATGTGGGTCTACCTCTGGATATTATTGGGTTAAATGGTGGGACAATTCTTTACAATTTTACTCAACAGGTAGTTTGGCAAGTAAAATTGCTTCTGGTTCTGGCACAAAAGAAGTTGTAATTTGGCCTGGAGAGCTAACACCTTCAGTTTTTGGACTTATTGAAACTTTTGAATCTAACAATAATTCATTAATTTCTTTAACTACTGCACTTTGTACTAGTTTACAAAATGTCGCTCTTGCTAATGAAAGTTTATTAAACGCATTCACTGGTCAAGAAAGTTTGATTTCAGTAAATATTTCTAATTGTGATTCGATTTCATCAATAAACCTTACTGGAGCAATATCTCCCAATTTATCAGACATATCTATTACAAACAACTCTTCATTAACATCATTAAATGTTAGTAATTGCGATTCTCTTCGTGCAATTGTTTGTACTGGAAATTCATCGTTAACAACCATAAGAGCTGTTAGTTGTCTTTTTACTTCAGGAAACACAACAACAACAACAACAACAACAACACAACCTCCGAACACGAATATAGTTAATGAAAGTAGTATTGCAGATAATAATCTTAATGCAGCAGCTTTAAATCAATTTTATTCAGATTTGGAATCAACTATTGGAACAATTACAACAGTACCAATAGATTATGGCTATATAGAGGTTAGTGATAATCCAGGAACAGGATCTGATAATACTAGCATTGCATCAGCTAAAGGTTATGTAATTATTGGAAGTTAAATAAAGGAAAAAAAAATGGCATATTTTATAACACCTAGATATTCAGTAGCATTAAATACTAAAGTTGGAAGTTCCTCTTTGTCTTTAGCTATAATTAAGAAATTTCATATTGATATTTGGAAAAAAATATCAACAGCAAGCTATCCACCTGGAGTAGGGGTTGATGATTTAAGATGGCATAGTAGATGTCCTAGAGAATTTATTCCTACAAAGCCTGTGGTTTTGCCAATTAGAGATCCAATTGAACGATTTTTATCAGCTTGTGCTCAAATTAGACAAAATGATATGAATCAAATACTATCTTCTTTAGAAAATGGATTTTTGATTCCTCGTGGAAAAAGACCTTTAAATGTTCAAAAGAATGAACATTTTAATCACCAACATATGCTTCAGCATAATGAAACGCATTTATTTAAATTTCCAGATCATTTAGATGAATTAGCAAATTTTGTTGAATTAGATTTACCATTGCCTGTAATTAATGAAGCTGGTTTACGTCCAAAACTAACTTTATTGAACTCTCAATTAATTAGAGTTCAAAATTACTATGCTAAAGATATTGAGCTTTTTGATTCTATAAAATCAGCAAATACAATTGTCAATGTAGATCCAGAAGTTTTAAAGCCTGCTCCTAAAGAACCAGTTCCATTCGAAATTAGTCCAGTTCAATTTAGATTTTGGCTTATAAACAATAATATAAGTATGGAAATGGTAGAAGTTGCAATTTCATCAATTACAGATAAAGCAGAAAGAGAAAAAGTTCAAGTTAAGTGGGAGTTTTCTTTGAAAATCTATAGAGATGACCCTAGCATTAACTTATTGACAAGCTCTTTAGGCTTATCATCTTTTCAAGTTGATCAAGCTTTTAGAGAAGCTGTTTTGATAAAAGATTAGAATTGTCATAGCAAATAAGGTGGGTATTTAATACTGTTAAATAAAGTTTAGAAAAATATAGCAAAAACATTAAATTTCATTTTTAATTTGAATACTACTGTATATATACTTACATGCAATTAGTAGAAAAGCACTTTGTTAATAAACATCAAATAAAAGAAATTGATGAACTTTCATTTAAGTCAAAGAACCTCTACAATTATGCTTTATATCAACAAAATCAACATTACGAAATAGCAAAACAATATCTAAATTACAATGAACTTGATAAGCTTTTGCAAAAACATGAATCATACAAAGCTTTACCATCTAAAGTTGCTCAACAAATATTACTAAATTTACATCGAAATTGGCTTTCTTACTTTGAAGCAATTAAAGCTTATCAAAAAGATCCAAGCAAATTTAAATCAATACCTAAGCAACCACAATATAAACACAAAACAAAAGGTAGAAATATTTTAATTTTTACCAAACAAGCCATTAAGAAAAATAATGTTCTTAGTGGAACTAACATTAAAGTAAACACAAAGCAAGACATACAACAAGTTAGAATAACTAATAAAAGGTTTGGTTATTTCATTGAAGTAATTTACGATAAAAAGGAGGAAAAGAAGAAAACAAATAATAATGTTGCAGCTATTGATCTTGGAGTAAACAACTTAGCTTCTATAACATCAAACTGTGCTAAAGCACTTATAGTTAACGGTAGAATACTAAAATCCATCAATCAATATCGAAACAAATTATTATCTAAAAATTTAAGCGAAAAGAACAAGTTGCAATTATTGAAAAAACATTATTTTAGAACGCAAAATTATTTACATCATTCAAGTAGTGTTGTTAAAAAGTATTGCTTAGATAATGATATCTCTCATGTAATTATTGGTTATAATGAAGATTGGAAACAAAATATAAATTTAGGGAAGAAAACTAATCAAACTTTTTGTAGCATCCCATTTTTAACTTTTGTAAACCAAATAAAATACAAGTTAGAATTGATTGGAGTTAAGGTTACTTTGACAGAAGAAAGTTATACATCTAAGTCTTCCTATTTTGATAATGATCCATTACCTAAATTTGGCGAAAGTGATAATGTTACATTTAGTGGAAAAAGAGTTAAACGTGGACTTTATAAATGCAAAGATGGAACTTGTGTTAACTCTGATTTGAATGGTAGCTTAAATATTGGCAAGAAAGTAATTCACGATTATGTAGTGAATAGGAGCCTCGTAGCAAGGCCATTGAAAATTAATCCTTTAATTTTTAAAAACTTATAAGTAAGATTTTTCTATACTTTTATGAACTATAATAGTTGTAGCGGTTTACTGGAGTAGTAGGGCGAAAGCCTCTACTTTCGGTGATAAGCCTGCAAATTTGTAAAGAATCCATTTTTGCAGTTGATTCTAAGGTAGACAGCGAAAGAAATTTCGCTGTCTATTTTTTTTGCATAAATAACTACTTTATTTCATGCATGATTATTTAATAGTTGGAACTGGATTATTTGGGGCTGTTTTTGGCAGAAAAATGCATGAATCAGGCAAAAAAGTTCTATTTGCAGAAAAAAGAAATGATGTTGGCGGAAATATTAGAACTCAAACTATTGAAGGAATACAAGTTCATTTATATGGGCCTCATCTATTTCACACAAACAATAAAGAAGTTTGGATTTTCTTAAATAGATTTGCTGAATTTAATCAATATCAACATCGTCCAAAAGCTTTTTATAAAGGTAAAATCTATTCTTTACCTTTTAACATGAACACTTTTCATCAACTTTGGGGAGTTGTTACCCCTCAAGAAGCTAAAGAAAAGATTGATTCTCAAAGAGTTAAAATCGACAATCCATCTAATCTTGAAGAATTGGTGTTGTCACAGGTTGGTTCAGATATTTATGAAACTTTAATTTATGGATATACAAAGAAGCAATGGCAAAGAGAGCCTAGAGAGTTGCCGACATCAATCATTAAAAGATTACCATATAGAATGACATATGATGATCGTTATTTTGGAGATAAATATCAAGGAGTTCCAATTCATGGTTACTCCCGAATGGTAGAAAATATTTTAGATGGATTAGAAATAAAATTAAGAGTAGATTTTAAAGATATTAATTGGAGAAATTATGCTAAAAAATTAGTATTCTCTGGTTCAATTGATGAATTTTTTAATTATAAATTTGGCACATTAGAATATAGATCTCTTAGATTTGATACTAAAATTGTTGATGGAAATTTTCAAGGAGCATCACAAATTAATTACACTGACTTTGACGTTCCATATACACGAATTGTAGAACATAAACATTTTTCAAATATTCTAAGTGAAAAATCTGTAATTACTCATGAGTATCCAGAGATGTGGAATGGAACTAATGAAAGATATTATCCAATAAATGATTTTAAAAATGAAGCTTTGTACAATTTGTACAAAGCTGAATCAAAAAAAATGGGCGATGTGATATTTGGTGGTCGCTTAGGAACCTTCAAATATTTTGACATGGATCAAGTATGCGGTCAGGCTCTTACATATGCTAAGCGAGAATTAAATTCATAGTCACATTGAATTTAAATATCTATTAAAGCATTTAAGCCTTCTTCATTTAATAAAGTGAATCCACCAACTTTCATACTGGAAATCAACATTTTCATAATAAATTGATTTTGCTCTTCAACTGATTTACTACCAAAGATTCCAAGCATGTCTCTTGCATACTTAACACTAACATCATTTTCAAATGATGTTGCCATTATTGTTCGCAAACTATCTGGAATAAATCCAGTAACCACAATGTTGGGATCGTCTATATTTTTATTTGGAAGCCATTTAAAGGGTGGTCCTTCTGCTCCATGATAATCATATGGAGTGGAACTCATTTTGACATTTCCAGCTTTATCAATTACATGACAAATTATGCAATCGACTATTATGCCTGTAGCACAAGCCCCTTCTTCATCACACATTTTTTGCATTGATCCAGGAGGAAATCTTCTGGTCATCTCTTCCATTGCTTCTTCTTTACTTGCATTTTTTAATCCATCTAGTTGAGACATATGAGCATCAACATACATCGTTACAGAGTCAGGTTGGAAATAAAGATTTGCAAATCTAACAGCCGATAGTCCAAGATACTTATCGACTTGTGGAGCTATTATCATAGCTATTAGTTTATCATCTTTTTCAACTAAAACTATTGGAGGAATATCTCCCCTTTCAGTGAAAGGAAGGAACCTTTCTTTTATTTTTTTGCCAATTTCAGTTAATTCGGAAAATGATTTAACCACGTCTACTTATCCTGTCTAAAATTAAAGGAATTGCAACAATCATAAAGAACACAAATGGTATTCCAACTAATCCAAATATTATCCAAGCTATAGCATTAATGTAAATTTCAGCATTAACATTTGTGATATTTAAATCAACAATGAAATAATTAATACAATTGTACACTCCAATTATGCTCATGAATGTAATTGGAATAAGAATTGAAAAAACTAAAAGTAATGGTACAAATCTCATTTTTCAGGTTTTAATGGAATTGTCATTTGAACACCACTTTTTAAATCTGTCCACATTGTTCCTTCTCCAGCATAAAACAGATTCAAATCAATAACATCTGGAAGTCCATTTGCAAAAATAAAGTTGATGTATGCTTCTGATGTTCCAAAAGCTTCTACTGCTAACTTAAATTTGTTGGCATTTTGTTCTGCTATTTTTTGATCGCCTTCAGACTCAGCTTTTCCTAAAATCACTTTAGCTTGTGATCTTAGATTTTCTGTATCCTTATTGATACTTGCTACCAATTGTCTAGTAGCAGAATCTGTTTCTGCTGCTGATTTATGACCTTCAGCAAGTTTTTCTGCGATCATTTTTTGCGTTTCTGTATCTACAATTGTAGATTGCAAAAGAACTAATTTTTCCGCTTCACGTAAAGCAGATTCTTTTTGAGCAGTAATTTGCTCTTGCTTTCTAGTCTCTTTAAGTTCTTCTGAAATAAATCTTCTTTGAATGGAAGCTCTAACTGATTTGGGAATGTAAATGTGCTGTACTGAAGCGCTTAGTAAGGACAAGTCTTTTTCTTTTAAGACTTTCGAAAAGTCGCCTAATATTTCATTTTGAAATTCTTCTCTCTTTTTTCCTTCTAGAAGATTTGTAGCACTATATTTGCTTCCATCACTTCTAGATATGGAATTTATTTGAGGTAGTATTACCTTATTTTTAACTAGTTCTAAGCTTCCAAAATGAGTTATTACTTTTGGAGCTTGGTCAGGCATTAATCCCCAGATGCTTACAAAGTCCATAACAATATCAAAACCATCATTAGATGGAAATGATATTCCTCCTTTAATATTTGCTTCTACATTTTCAAGATCACCATCAGCTTTAATTAATTCATCAAAAGTCTTGTCTGATTCGATAAGAATTGAAGTTTCCCAATATCCAACACCAACTATATCAACTTCTCGTTCTTTGGTGTTTATGCAATATATTCCTGGAGGCAAAACTTTGTCTTGAACACCCGCACTTTGATTAAGAATTGTATTTTTGGCATTATTTGTTACTACACCAACATACCCTGTAGGTATACTTATAAATCCAGAGTGTTTATTGTTTCTGATAGTTTGCTTTTCAACTACTACATCATAGGCAAATGGATTTATTCTATGAAGTCCAGGAGTCAAGCTTTTTCTAAGAGTTCCTCTATATTTAACTTCTCCAACTTTATCATCTATCAAGAATTCTCTATTGAGAGGAGTTTCTCCAATTTTACAAGTGACTATTCCAATTTCCCCAACATTAATGAAAATGTCATCTACTAGTTTTCTTTCCCACCATATTGGACAATAGTAGTATCTTCCTGGGCCTTTCATTTTTTCTAGAACGCCAACTTCGCCCTCTTTAGCCCAATATCCAGGCTTTGCGTGTTTTGCTCCAAAAAATGGACCTTTATATCTTAATAATAAATTTTGTCTCTCAGCAACTTCAATTCGATTGATAGTTAGTTCAAAAATTTCGTAGAAACAAAAAATTGAAAATGCAATGATCGCTAATAATTTAAAAGTTTTCATGTTATGTTATTCCTTAACTTTCTTATCTTCATTTTTTTTGACGTTTTTATTTTCGGTAAATTTCTTAAATATTTCTATAAAAGGGCTGTCTGCTGTATTAGACATGATTCTTTTAAATGAAGGAGCCAGTTTTTGGAACATTGTTAAATCTGCAAATGATTGTCCTCCATCTAAGGCGGCTGTCGAAGATTTCCAACCAGCAGCTTCTGTTAAATTTCTTAGATTTATTAAAGCAGCTTCTGCATCTTTTTGGTATTCAATAGATTTTGCTTGATCTATTGCAGCTTCCAAATCCTTATTTGCTACAGATTGTTCTTCATTAGCTTTAGTGATCTTGGTTTTTTGATCTTGTTCAGCTTGAGTTTTTAGTTTTGTGATTTCTTGATCAATTTCTACTCATTTTACAGCTCTTTGAATTAAACCTTTTT